>ML838835.1:19847-34349 GCA_009831015.1 Picea engelmannii
AAAAATGATAGGTTTGATGGCTTCAAAGCTCGAATAGACCGGAATTAACTCCATGCGTGCGAAGGTGGTGGGATTACCACTGCCACGCATCGTATTAATTGACTGAGTACAGTGTTATCAAAAACATGATCGTTTATACCATGTATATCGGCCAGCAAATAGGTGTGTAATCATATTAATGTGCCAGTGAACCGGAGGAGAACCAATACCATGTGTTATACTCATGCCAAGTGTACAGTTCAATCCAAACAACATATCCATCGTGTCAATCAATCGTTCAACCACAAGGTTTAAAATTAATCAATGCTAATAGATAGCTTGGAAATATGAATCATTTCAACGTGTTATCAACTTGCCAAATAATATATCAAGCATCGATTTGTAAAGTCCAATATGATTAATCCATGCGCCTTGCTATTTCTTGAATCAAACTTMATCAACTTACCAATGTATTCGTTGCACATTGAAATGTTTGCATTCTGATCCAAATTTCTCATATAATAACTGAGTGAAAGTCCATAGCAATAAGGATAAAATCAATAAGACCAAATCCATTACAACTTTCATAAGATCAAAACAAAACCAATAAATTTTATGCCCAAAGGTTTAGCAATCAAACATATCCAAATGCGCAATCAAGGTAAGATAATGCTCAAGGACATAAGTTCGAGAAAACCTTTAGCAGTCATGTGATAAACCAGTGGTCAAGTGTCTTTCAGCAAATCAACCAAAGACGACGACAATCTAAGCAACGAAAGAGGTGTTTTCACACTTGCAGTTGTGAAAACTGAGTCGAAATCAAATTGTAATTGTCGCGAAAATGAAACTAACGTCTAGAAGCACAATGCGACGATGATTTGTCATTGACAAGACAAGAGGTGTAGGCAGCGTTTTTTCATAGCAATTAAAAAAAATGATTTGGCTGCCAACAAGGTGCTTCATTCAAATCCTTTTTTATTTGATCAAAAGAATTTCGAGACTCAGTAGTCCATTTGACTTCATTTCCTTTCCTCAACATGGTTTTAATATACTTTACCAATTCAACAAAATTTGAAATGACCCTTCTCAGAAATTGATTTTCCCCAAGAAAGACTAAACTTCCTTCTTGGATCTAGGGAGAGACAAGTTATGGATAGCTTTTACTCTACTTGAATCAATCCTTACCCCTTCAGCTAATACAATGTGCCCCAATAATTTCCCCTCCTTCATAGAAAACAATGACTTTTTAGGATTTAGAGAGAGACCAAATTTTATGCACTTCAAGAAGACCTTTTTCAAATGATGATAATGTTCTTTATCAGATTGTGAGAACACTATTATGTCATCCAAATAAATGACTACAAACTTGTCCTTCTCCCCAATAAAGGAAATGTCGATGGCTTGTTGAAAGGTCACTCCTACATTCATCAATCCAAAGGGCATCTTAGCATACATGAATGTGCCCCAATGAGTGGTGAAGGTTGTCTTCTCTCTATCTTCAGGTAAGACAGAGATCTGATTGTAGCCATAAGATCCATCAATCATAGACATCCTAGATGAACCTATCACTCTCTGCAATATCTGTTCCATCTTTGTTAAGGGTTAATTATCTTTCTTAGAGATTCTATTCAAATTTTTGAAATCAACACAAAGTCTGATTTCTCCATTCTTCTTTCTCACTAGGACCAAGTTAGCCACCCATTTAGAGTATCTCAAAGGGATGATAATCTTGGCATCCAAAATATTTTTAACCTCTCTTTCCACAGTAGGCAGCAGCATAGGATTTATCTGTCTCAACTTCTACCTAAATGGTTTGGTCTCTTCTTTCAAAGGGATCTTATGTTCAATGATTTTTGTGTTGTATGTTCTCAAATATTCACATATCCAGGCAAATGCATCAGCAAACTCTTTTAACAGCTCAACATATTCATCTCTTTGTTCATTTGACAAGCTGGTAGATACCTTGACATATTTTGGATCCTTCTTTGTACCTACATTGCATTTGGTTACATCAGCATCATCAATTGAACCTTTAAAATTTGCAACCATATCATTTATGTCGAACAATCTCTCCAAAGGAACTAGTCCCTTTGGAATATGGTTACTAGGCAACTGAACAATATGATGGTTAGCAATTTTATTTAGAAAAGAATCAACATGAGGGATATTTTCATAATCATGATCTTGATCAATATGTAATGTAGAAAACTCATCAACAGTTTCAAGAAATCTTTTGATCTCAATATCATCTTCAAAGACCTTCCAATGTTTGACATTGTCAGGTATAGAGGGCCTATACTTCACTTCTACATAATATTTGAGTTTAGGTGGCAAAGGGACTCTGAAATTACTTGTTGAAACAACCAAAGAATCAGCCATGGTGTTCTCCCCTCTTGGAATGAATGAGATATTGAAAGCTAAGAAGAAACTATCAACAAGATCCCAAACTTCATTTATGTAAGTCCTTAGCCTAAGGTGCTTAGCTTGATGCAATTTTTTTATTTGATGGACAATTAATTCAGCATCTCCAAATACTGATAGCTCTTCAATCCCCATGTCTTTGGTAGCCCTCAAACCCAAAACAAGAGCTTCATACTCTACCACATTGTTTGTAGTTTCAAATTCTAGTTTGTAGGACAAAGATATGGTCTCTTGAGTAGGTGAAACAAACACTACTCCAGCACCAGCACCTTCCTTAGAAGAGGATCCATCAAAAAACATCTTCCAAACAGAGGTAGTTGGAGGAGAAACTTCACAAAAAGTAATGGACTGTTTTATGACTTCAAGAGGAGGTTCAGGAGCATCAGTGAGCTGCAATATATTGGATCCCAACTCAGTATCAAGTGCAAAAATAGGATGGTTGGTGGGGTTTGCTTCATCACTAATGATGTAGGCCAACTGAGCTTCCCTGTAAAGCCTTCTATGCTCCCCCCCAAACACAGAAGTGGTGGCATATGTAAGGTCCATTTGCAAGGTTCCCCCTAGTCTTTTTATCCAAGATCTTGACAAGAACATACCAAACTTAGGGGGGACATCAGCCACCACAATATCCATGACCACACTTTTCATGGGCAACTGAAATAAGGTCACAACCATATCTTTGATGACCCCAAGACACTTCACTTTCCTAGAGTCAAAAGAATATAAGTCATGGTAAGTTGTTGTAATTTCTAATACAAGTTCATCCATGATTGTTTTTGGCATGAGATTGTGAGATGCCCCTGAGTCCATAAAGCAGTTATGCAACACCTTATTATGAATGTTCAGTGATGTATAGAAGGGAGGGGATGAATCATCTATATGTTATATCAAAGGTACTAATATGACTATTGTCTTTTCATCTTGAAGGTTGATTGAATCAGTGTAATTGGAGGAGAATTTGGGCTGCAACATTTTGGAGAGATATTTTTTGAGCTCCTCAATTTTTATCAGCTCTAAAAAAGGTATAGGGATTTTGATTTTTTGAATCTCACTTTCAAAGCTTAAGGAAGATGGAGATTTCAAAATCTCATTGATTTCTGGGGTAGGATTCTTAACCAAAGCTTTAGGGTTGTGTGCATCTTTTTCTTTGTTGCCAACTACCACAACCTTAGCATAATTTTTTGTTTTAGTAGGTTGATCAGAAGTATCAGTCTTCTCCTCTTTCTTTTTGGATCTCAAATTATATCTATTAGGATTTTCTTTTGGTTTCTCTCCCTTACTCAATTCATTTTAGGGATTCCTCATATGCAGATTGGGTCAAGTGAGGGGATGAAGAGGTGTCACCTAGGCAATGGATCTCAGGATCAGTTTCTTCAGCCTCTCCTTCTTCATTAGCAACAAGGTTGTTTTGCAGAGGATTTTGGACTTTTTGATCATCCCTATCTATGTTTCTTGGATCTCTTGGAAGGATCTGAGGAGCATTATTTGGTCTTCTGAAGTTACCTCTGTTATCAACATTATGTGTATTTCTATAGGTATATTTTCCTTCAAGTTTTAACTACTCCATCTCAGCAGAAAGAGATTTTACTAATTTGGTAAGTTCGTCAACTTGAGGATGGACAATAGAGGAATCAGAGGTTGAGGCTTCAACTCTATTTTTCTCTTATCCCTATCACATTTTCCCCTAAGTTTGTCAGATGCCACTATGTTAGATTCTACCTCCAAGGCTACATCTTGCATATGAGCTAAGGAGGCAGATCTTATTTCTCTCAGTAGAAGGCAAAACACAGGGTCAAAAGCACTAGCATAGGTGATATTGGCAGAGGTTTTTGTAGGATTTATCTCAGCAGGGATCGTATTGTACATTTTATTGAACATCCTAGAGAAGTCAAAAACAAATTCTCCCTCTTTCCTCTTTAGAGATCCAATTTTTGTGATATAATACAAAAAATCTTTTTTATCCCCCCATTGTCTCAAAAAATCATCTAAAGCTTCAATCCTAGCTATGGATCTAGGAGTCAAACCCCTAAACAATTTCCTAGCCTCACCATCAAGGCTATGGACAAAGACTCTCATCCACACATCCTCATTCTCAATGTTTAGATTGTTTGCATAACTATAAAAGGCATCAAGGTGTTCTTCAATAGTTATGTCTTCTTCTCCTGTGAATTTTGGCATGTATTTTAGGTAATCTCCGGCATGGAGAGAATTCATAGGCTAAGGTAATATAAGAGGGGCATACCTAGAAGCCACTATGGCATCCATCCTATTTCTAGGAGGGTTATCACTTGCCATTGGATTTCGAACTCTAGGAGAGCAAGGAGGACAAGGAGATTTGACTATGTGAAACTTAGGAGAAAAAGGAATGTAGGAAGGAGGGATTTCAGTTTTCACAGCAGAAGGTTGAGTCTTGGAAGAAGATGGTATAGGCTGCAAGGGAGATGAGGTTCCCTCCTCTTTGGCTACAGAGATTTTGATAGGAGGAGGAGTAGAAAAAACTAAGGTAGGAAAATCTTCAAGATTCTCAAGTTTGAACCACTTCACAACATCAAGAGAGGCAAGGATTTCAAAATTTTAGTCTTTCAATTATGGGTCAAAAGAGGAGTATTCAACAGGAAAATTTTCAAAATCCAAATTCTTAGAAACTTCAGCAGAAGTTAAAGGAGGAATACTTGATATAACAACTGGAGTAGACAACTGACCAGAAGTACCTGATATAGTAGCAGAAAAACTTTCTTGAGAAGCTTTTGCCTTATTGATCATCTTCTATGGGTCAGCTTCAGGTCTAGCCAAAGCTAGCTGTGAAGTTGACCTCGTGTGTTTTCCTTTAGGAGCCACAGCTGAAACAATGGAGTTGCCAGGTGCAAGCTGCAATCTTGAATGTATTGAGTTCTAATGCACCTTCAGAATCAGTAATCTTTGTCGTTCAATCCCAAGGAAATGTCTTCAATTTGTTCCCCGACAATGGCACCAAGAATGTTAGCACTAGGAATCACCCTAAGATTGAAATTAGTATAATCCCAGTACCCATCAGATTATGTGTAAATGTAAATGAGTGTTTAAAAGTTCAAATGGACAAGACTCAGGATAATAATGTTTTAACTCGTAAATCTGGGCTAGCATGCACAAGCAATTGAGGTCTTGATCAACTTCAGTCAGTGAATGGGAGTAAAGGTGAATAGAAGGAAAACTTTGGTGAGGGAAGTGTAGAGGTCTTCTATTGACATGAGGTCTTCAAGCAGCCTAAGGAAGAAAAACTCAAACACAAGATCTTCTTGAATTCAAAGTATAAAGAACACTGAAGAACATCATAGTAGTATTATAATCAAGCATTCATCATAATACAACTAGAACAATCTCATGTGAATCATTCAATCATGAAAACTTCAGTATAAGAGGTAACAAGATGGAATAAGAGAAATTCACTTATATTAATCAAAAATTCTCAAGTCAAGTACATAACCAGAGAACCAGTATGCTTAATCAAAATATTACAATCAGGGAGCCCGACTCAACCATTCGAACCCCTAAATCATTTGGAATAGCTATTTATAACAAAAGGAAGGCCACGGCTAGAGGTGCGAGTTGGCCTTCCTCCCATAGGATTCTCCAAATCAGTTATTCAATCTAACACCCATGCTAACAGTTATTTAACAAACTGCTATAAAAAAGGAAATATGTTGGCAATCAATCCAACAAAATTTAAATGACATTGTCTTCCTTGATGCACATCCCTTTCAATGCCAAGTGTCCTGCAGGGGTTGTATGTTGTCACCATGCTGCCAACTTTGATCTCCATTCTTCTCCACATCATCAGCCACCCAAAAGAGTGATAAATCCAAACTCCTTGATTCCAAGTGCTAGTTTGTAGCGCCATTCAGTAGCACATTGGGTAGCGAGTTTCTGTAGCGCCCTTGCAAAATACTCTGCACATTTCGTAGCGCTGATCCAAAACAGGCCTGCAACATTTGTAGCGTCGATCATGTGTATCATTGTGTGCAATTATGTAGCGATCATTCTAAAATAGCCTCTACGAATTCGGTAGCGTCAGGCCTCAAATAGCCTCTGCGGAATTGGTAGCGCCCGTCACTGAAATGGTCCTACAGAATTGGTAGCGCCCATCATCAAAACAAATATGTGGTTTTGGTAGCGCCACTGTGACACAGTCCTGTGGAATTTGTAGCACAATCGTTAAGTTCGGCTTAGGAGATTTTGTATAGTTCTGCAGAAAAGGTAGTGTTGTTGTGTACTTCAGCTAGGATATTTTGTATCACTTTAGGTAGAAAAATGCCAGGACCGGCTATATAAACAATTCTGCAGCACCATGGTGCTAAGGAATGTCTGTGCTCTTTTTTTATGATGAAATTCATCCTTTGGAAAGCACAAAAAGTTGACGAGATAAGTTAGGAGCCTGTAGATGCATGTATAGGTGGCAAAAAATAATACATCCTTGATCACTTACTCTTGCAAAAAGAGATTCCTCTCAAATTTGCAGCTTATATCCGACAGCTATTTCATCGGCCTATCACTCCTCCTTGTTGAAGGAGAGCTACCTTCTATCATGGCATCATGTTTTTCTTTTGTGGGGGTGGTCTTCTTAACTGTAGGTGTGCTCCTCTTCTTTATTGTTTCCTCTCTTTCAATGGTAGCTTCTACCAAAACTTTCCAATTCCTCTGGGCCAATTCATCCTTGAAGTGTTGCAGTTCTGCCTTGAGCTTTCTATTTTTGAGATTGAAAGCCTTTGTTTAGCCTGTAGAGGTTATTTAGTTGCTTATGGAGAGGCAGGGCTCTTCTAACTGCAAATTTTTCCATATCAAGGGTGTGGCTGTAAATATCCATAAGGTCCTTCATCTTTATTTTGTCTTCCAAACCTTCTACTTTCAGTCGAGCAACCTCCTTCCTAGCTTCCCTGGGTTATCTAATCAATCTCTTGAAAGTGTGATTACTAGGTGGAGTGCAGAGGTTGATGACCTCAATAGGCTTCTGCATGGCTTCACCTTCATATTTTTGTTGCACAGGGACTTTGTTTATCACCTCGATAGGCTTCTCAATGTCTTTTCCCCTTATCTTTATTTTTCTTTAGAATTCAAACCTTGGGTAGGACTTGTGTTTCAACAGCCTCCTTGAGAGCTGATAATCTAGTGAAAGGCTTCTTGATCTTTATGCTATCTGTTGGAGAGGGTGATGAAAAATGCACTTTTATTCCCTTCTTGGTTGTGGTTTTAGTGGATGAAGGGACCTCTTCCAATTCTAGTGCAGGAGGAGGTCAAAAGTATCTATTTGGAGAATGATAAGCCTCCCTCTATGTTTCTTCAATTTCATTAATAACCTCTTTGTCTTGAGCAATGGATTTACTCTTTCTTTTCTTCCTTGTTCCTGATATAGCATTACTAGTAGATGGAAAAGGACTTTGCATCTTTGACTGAGGATTCAAAGCTATGTCCAACTTCATGTGAGTAGAAACAATGAATTGCTCCCAAGGAATATTCCTCTTCTTTAATTCTTCCAAGACCAACATTCTGATCAGTCCAGAGTGAAAAACACTAGTGCCCACAACCTTGGATTTTGCTTGGACTCTATTTGACATCTTCCCCACGCTCGTCAACAAGTAGAAAGGTATATTCATTTCATATTTACCAGTAAAATGAAGCAAAATCCTTATATGGTACTGGTACAACATGTTAAACCTCCCTTCACATGTAAATTATCTCTGAGTGATCTTCAACATCTTGTCAAAATATTCCACTAGATGACTTCTAGGAACTCCCTTGGACAAGTTGTCTGTCCGATAATCTGGTTTGAGGAATTCTTTGGAGAAGGCATCATTTAAGGTCATGGATTTAAACCATCTCTCACTAGTATTAGGAATCCCTATGGTTGTTGCAATGGAGGCTTAAAACACCTCAAACTCAAGGTCTCCTACCTTGGTCTTAAGGCCATCAAAATGTAAGGAAAATTTCCTTGCCACTTCAAGATGTCCCCTCTGCATGTTTTGGAAAAAAGAGAGGTAGCCCACCCTTTGGAAAACTTCCCTAACCATTGTCTCTATGTCAAATAAGTGCATGTCTGAGGGTTCAGTTCTGACCACAGTTCCTCCTTTATGAGATTTCTTCTTCTGAGGTGTCTCCATGGTAAAGGAAAGGAATCAAAGGTTATGGTATAGTGAAGGATAAGGGAGCAAACAGATACAGACTTCCATGAGAAGATGACAGTGAACAATGGCTTCTCTCACCTAAGACTCTCCTCTAATTCACCTTGTTTTGCAGAAAACTGCTTTGTTGGATTTTGAAAGGTAAGAAGTGCAATTTTCCCACTCCTTACTGTCTATGGATCTCAAGCTAAAGAGTGATGATATAGTCAAGGTAAACACTGTTGCGTAGGTCTTTAAAAACCGACTAGTAACGCTCCAATTCAAACAAAATACATCATAGGGAAAACAGGGCAAATGTAGCGAGCTTTCAGCAATGTTTTCGGTAGCGCAATGTGCACACAAAGAACAAGTGTTTGCACGGGTACTCAAAACTCAGGCGCAGAATGAATGGGAGTCTTTGATAGCTGAAAATTTGGTGACAATGGTTGCAAGTCTATGAGAGGGAAATTATGGATGTAGAAGGATGAATAAGGGAATGATTTGCGGCCTTGGTCGCTACCAAAACTTAGGCAAAATAAATCCCAAGAATTTGCTATGCAATGGAGGGAGATCGCGGAATACCTGGAGGATTTATTGACAATTGAAGCTCTAGAACTAGTTAGAAGACCATCATGACCACCTTAGCTTCCAAATCATCCTTAGTAGTTGATCTCGTAGCATTGCATGCAACTGGTCTGAACTAGCGATTTCAACAGCGTCGAGTTTGAGAAAATTCAAATATTTGAAACCGTTACCAAACTAATAAAAAACAAATCTTAGCATCAATATTTTAATGAACCATGGTGTTGAAAACAAGGTAGATCATGACCTTAGCGAATAATGACGAATCATGGCAAGGAATTAAGGACAAGGAGTGTGCTACGGAAACGCCTAGTGAGTTGGCGGCGCCCTTTTTCAAAAAGAATGATTTGACTCACCTTTAATCGGAGAAAGGGACAACATGGCAAGGATAGAAGGTATGAGTGGAAAGGGTGGCATATCAATTCATGAAGATCATGGGATAGGTTATGCTTGGTGTAGAGTCATGAGGTGAGCCAAAAACCATAAGCCATAAAACGAACCTAGACTAAAATCTACCAAAAATGAGCCAAAACTCAAGTCTTTATTTGTTCAAGCTAACCTAAGCAAATCACACAAAGAAAAATAAAGAAAAATTGAAGTCTAAGGGATAAAAAAAAATAACCCTAAGGGATAAAAGACCCAAGGAAACTTAGTGTGGTAAAATGACCCATGATCTAGAGTTGGTTTCCATAGTATATGCTTTAAAAATGTGGAGGAATTACCTCCTAGGTAGAATATTTGTGCTCATGATAGACCATAGTGGGTTGAGATATTTGTTTGATCAACCAAAACTCAATGCCAGACAAGCTAGATGGATGGATATCCTTAGTGAATTTGATTTTGAAATCAAACATACCAAAGGAAAAGAAAATAGGGTGGTTGATGCCCTTAGTAGAAGTATGAAATTGATTCACTTGGCAGTTGTAAGCACCTGTGAAACGGACGTCAGGGAGAGAGTCAAAAGTACACAAGAAATAGATGCATTTTTCAAGACTGTGAAATCATACTGAGAGCAAGAGCCCATGGGGATGAAGTATGAGGGTTATCAATTATTGGATGATGGCCTGCTAACTTACAAAGGTAGGTTGTATATCCCAAATTTTGATGACTTGAAGAGGTTCATAATGGATGAAATACACAAAATACCATATACGGGTCATCATGGTTATCATAAAATAATCATGGCCACGAGGAAGCTATTTTATTGGCCCTGACTGAAAAATGGCATAGCTAATTACTTAGCTAAATTTCTAGAGTGTCAACAAGTTAAAGTAGAGAACCGACATCCAGCAGGGTTGTTCCATCCCCTACCAATCCCAGAATGGAAATGGGAAACCATCTCCATGGATTTCATCACAAGGTTACCAAAATCAACCAAACAGAATGATGTCATCATGGTACTTGTGGACAAAATGAGCAAGGATGCTCACTTTATTCCCGTCAAATCAACCTGCAAGGAAATAGATATTGCCAGTATTTTTATCAAGGAAATATTTAGACTGCATGGCATGCCTAAAGAAATCATATCCGATCGAGATACAAAATTTACTTCAAACTTTTTGAAATCTCTATTTGTTGGTGTTAGCACTAGGAATCACCTTCAAATTGCATGGAAGGCAAGCCCAGTACCCATCAGGTTATATGTAGATGTAAAAGAGTTTTTTGAGGGGTCAAATGGATAAGACTCAAGATGCTAATGTTCCAACTCATAAATCAGGTATAGCATGCACGAGCAATCAAGGTCTTGGCTAACTTCAATCAGTAAATGGGAGTAAATGTGAACATAGTGAAGACTTTAGAGAGAGGGATGTAGAGGTTGTTGTAAACATCAGGTCTACAAACAACCTAAGGAAGAAAAACTCTTAACACAAGATATTCATGAGTTCAAAGTTTAAGGACACTAAAGAAACATCATAATAATATTAAAATCAAACATACATCATAATATCACCACAACAATTCATGTGAATCATTCAAAGCATGAACACTTTAGCATCAGAAGCAAATAAACTGGAATAAGAAGATGATTTCTATTAACTAAGATGTCTCAAATCAAGTACATAACCAGTTCACAGTAACTTCATATAAATACTACAGTATAAGGGAGCCTAGCTCAACCATTCGAACCTACTGAAGCATTTCATCTATCTATTTATAAAAAAAGAGGAGGCAACAACTGGAGGTGCGAGCTGGCCTTCTTCCCATGAAAATCTCTAAGAAGTTATTCCCTCTAACAACTTTACTAACAACTAATGCTATAAAATGGGAAAATGTTGGTCATTGATCCAACCAATATTTGAACTGACTTGATCTCCCTTTGATGCGCAACTCTTTGCTTGCCAAGTGTCCTTCAAGGGCATGTAGCTATCATCATGCTACCAGTTGTTGTCTCTGCAATCTTCCACCTCATCAGTCATTCATAAAGATGCTATCTCGACTCTCTTTGATTCATGGTATCTGTTGGTAGCATCATTTGGTAGCGCTCTGAGTAGCGCACTTGGTAGCGCCTTTACCAAATTTCTTGTGATTCTATAGCGCAACCTCAAAAATAGGCAAGTAGAAAAGGTAGCACCAAGCCTTCGTGTCTTCTGTGCAAAATTCAGTCTCTGCCAAAATTTCGGTAGCGAATCTTGGTAGCGCCATCCTGGTGTGTCTCTTTGTAGAATTCGGTCTCTGCCAGAATTTCAGTAGCGCCCGCATGTGTATCTTGTCAAACTTTTGGTGCCGCCATCATAATTTGCAGCACCTTCACTTGAACATGTGCAGAATCGATAGCAGCCTCAGGTATTAGCAACACCATTAGTCTTAGGCTATTTGGAAACGTTATAGGTAGTAGATTGGTGGAACATCAAAAAATAGACTATTCTGTAGCTCCATAGTGCTATGAAATGTATGTGCTACTATTGTTGAAGGGATTAATTCTTTGTGAAAACCCAAAACTCTAAACAGTAAGTACTAGAAGCCTATATAGGTGGAAGATGTAGTGTTTCATCAATTGTTTATCTTTGCAAAAAGGGACCATCTTCAAAAAATGGAGCTCACCTTTCACCAGATACTTCATTAACCTGACACTCCTTCTTGGAGAAGGAGGACCTCCCTTTGTCACAATAGGCTTCTTCCCTTTAGCAGTGGCAGGCTTCTTCACTGGAGCTATGCTCTCCTTGGCTGTTGGTTTCTCCTTTTCAATAGCAGCTTCAACCAATACATGAAAGTTCCTTTGAGCCATTTCATCTTGGAAATGTTTCAACTCTGCTTTGAGCTTTTTGTTCTGAGACTGAAAGTCTTTGTTCTGCCTATAAAGGTTTTTGAGCTACCTATGGAGAGGTTGGGCCTTTATTACTGCAAACCTTGCTAGGTCAAGAGTGTGGTTGTAGTCATCCATGATTTCTTTCATCTTAACTATGTCAGACATGGCATCTGCTTTCAAATGAGCCACCTCCTTCCTAGCATCCATGAGTTTCCTGATTAGTCTTTTGACCGTATCGATGCCAGGTGGAGTAGTGATGTGAACAGTCTCAACAGGATTTTTCATGGTAGGGAATGTTCATTTCAATTTTTCCAGTAAAATGTAGCAGAAGCCTTATTTGGTACTGGTATAGTGTATTGAACCTCCCTTCACACGTAAAGTACCTCCGAATGATCCTCAATATCCTGTTGAACTGCTCAATCAGATGATTCCTTGGCACACCTTTAGGCAGATTATCAGCTTGATGTTCAGGCTTAAGGAAATCTTTGGCATAGGTTGCATCTAAGGCCATGGTTTTAAACCATCTCTCACCTATGATAGGGATTCTTGTAGCAGTTGAAATAGAGGTCTCAGACACCTCAAATTCTAGGTCCCCTACCTTGGTCTTCAGGCCATCAAAATGTAAGGCAAACTGCCTTGTCACCTCAAGATGACCTCTTTGCATATTTTGGCAGAAAGAGAGGCATCCCACCCTTTGAAAAACTTCTTTGGTCATGGGCTCTACCTCAAATAGATGCATGTCTACAAGCTCAGTCCTAACCACCTTACCTCCCTTGTGTGACTTCTTCATCTGAGGAGTCTCCATAGTTTAGGATAAGATCTTTTAGGGATATGGAGTGGTGATAACCAAGAGGATTAAATAGTCAAAGCTCCATAGGGGATGGTATGCCCCCTGCGGGCTGCTAAGAATGAGTAGATTCAATGCCTTATCCTAGGGCTATGGGGTCAGTTATTAAAACAAAAATAAAATAAAGATGATATTTACAATGGCATGAAAATCCACTTGTGGCTCAAGCAAATTACTTTTACAGAAAATGCCCATTGACAGGGCCATGAAAAACTTCTTCATCCTCCATATTCTGCAACTTGAAAGTGTTATTAGAGAATACCTCAGAAATTTTGAAGGGACCAATCCATAGAGCTTCAAATTTACCGTGCTTGCCTTTATATTGCTTTGGTGCATCCCACTTGAGCACCAGATCGCCCAGTTGAAAATCCTTTTTATTCACTTTCTTGTCGAACGCATGTTTGATCTTTTGTTGATGATCGTGTGCTTTATCTATAAGATGCTCTCGAGCCTCTTGTACTTCAACCATCTGTTGAATCCTTCTGATCATATGATCCGGCTCCCCTTGGTAATCTTGGAAGAATTTTGCCACAGGCAAGGCAAGTTGAGAAGGGAAAATGGCCTCAACTCCATACACCAGCTGGAAAGGAGAAAGGCCCAGGGACCTCTTTGTTTTCACTCTATCATCCCACAAAGAAAACTTAAGTTTTGAGTCCCATGCTTTTTTGTTGTCCTCTAACATCTTTTTAAAGATCTTTATAAGGATTTTGTTAGAGGACTCTGTGTTGATTAAGGTTGGTTGCCATTGATGTCAACCCTTGAAGAAAGACCCGTAGCACAAAGGTTTGGGTAATGGACCCAATAGTGTTTGATGTAAATATGACTCATTATTGTTTTTTCATGGTTGATAAGAAGTAAATATGGATGAACTCCAAAGTGGTCCCCTTATGGTGAAATCCCTCACGGGAAGACACTTTGTGGAGAAGAGAACCCATGCTTAATTGTGGAATAATGAGATGAAGGAAAGTGAATTTGTCAGGAAAAATATCCTAGATGGATAGTTCTTGTCATGTCATTTCCGGTGGTATGTGGAATGTCATGGAATGTCACATAATTCCTCACGGTTAGAGAGTTATGGCCATGAGAAGTTGGAGACCCCAGGTTTGGGTAATGGACCCAAGTTTGTTTGATGTGTAACGGTATGCGTTATGGTATATTTTTAGATAATACTATTCTATATGGATAGTACATGTCATGCCATTTCTGGTGGTATGTAGAACGTCACATAACTCCTCACGGTTTGAGAGTTATGGCCTTACGAAGTTGGAGGACCCTCATATGTCATCTAGAAGCCC
>ML838836.1:17276-28230 GCA_009831015.1 Picea engelmannii
TTCTCTCCTGTTGTCCATCTCTTTGTTTCTTTGGAGCTCTGCAGTCTTTCTTCAGATGTCCTTTCTTCCCACAATTCCAACACTCTATATTTCCAAGTTTGGATTTGGATCTACCCTTCCTAGAATTTCCACGGTTTCATGAGCCCTTTCCTCTATTCTTTTGTCTTCCCCTGTTCTCCGTGTTCAACGCATTTCCCAATGTCTCACCTGTTCTTTTCCATCGCATTTCCTCACTAAGGATAACACCAACAACATCATCAAATTTTAAAGTATTTGAACCAGACACAGAGTTACTTGCAGCCATGACCAAGCCATTCCAGCTTTCTGGCAATGAGCACAAGACTAGAAGAGCCCTAACCTCATAATCAAAGTCCACTTTTACATAACTTAGTTGATTAGTAACCGTATTAAATTCATTTAAATGATCTGCAACAGATCCACCTTTTGAAATCATTATATTAAATAATCTCTTCATTAGAAATACCTTATTCAACGCTGAGGGTTTTCATACAATTTGGCCAACGCGTCCATCAAACCCTTCGTTGTCTTTTCTTTCGAAATATTGAAAGCCACCGACGCTACCAGGCTCAGCCGTATCGTTCCTATATCCTTTATGTCAAGAATCTCCCATTCTTCGTCCTTCATGGCTGTCGGCTTCTTTACTACTCCGCTCAATGGTAGGAATAGATCCTTCTAATATAAATAGTCTTCCATTTGCATCTTCCATAACTGGTAGTTTTGGCCGTTAAATTTCTCAACCCTAAACTTTCCATCTTCCAACATTGCTCCCACTCAAACCAGAAACCCTCTTTTCCTGCGAGTTACCTTATGCTCTGATACCAGTTGTTAGAAAAATAGGACTGCGGAGCAATAAAATAAAACAAATGCAGAAACAAAACACAGAAGACACACAATACAAGAGAGACACATATTTACGTCCACCAGAGAAATTGCCAGGTCCTTGCTTTATTATTATCCAGCAAATTAAGGGATACAACCTATAGCAAAACCCGCTGTAAATTCCTCTTCTTTCTCTCACAGACTCCTCTCTCAGAATACAATATTCACCATCAATCATAGTCGTGATACATTTCCCTCATAAAAGAGGGTTTCCTTCTAGGGCAAAAAACCTTAACATAATCTCTACCGTTAGATCTGCGACCTTATAATGAACGGTCCAGATTTACAATGAAATTACAATATAATTTTATAAGGCATTTTTTTCTTCGGGGGCTTTGCCCCTGAACCCTCGCTGGGGGCCCGCTTTCCCCCAGGCCCCCCAGCCGAGGGGATATCCCCCCCAGACCCCGCAGAGGAGGTACCCCCCCTCTGCACTCCCCCGCGTGGAAGAGTGTACATACTTATGGGGTGTAAATACTTCATGGGGTATAAACATGGCTGAAAGCAAGGACCTCTAAATCAAGAAGATAATTAGGCTCCACAACCAACATAATGGTGGTCAACTCCCAGGTGGCATCTTCTAGAGGTGTATCTTTCCATTGGACTAACACTTACTTGATGGTGCATTGGCAGAGACGATTCTCTCACTGGGCCAAGACTGCTTATGGATGCAACCATACAGAACCTTCTTCATCCATCTTAGGGAGACTAGTTTGAGTTTGACACTTAGTTCCAATCACCTTCTTTAAGACGGAAACATGAAAAACAACATGGAGCTTCGACTGAATGGGTAGAAATAATTTATAGGCCATCGATACCACACGTTTGAGCATTGTATAAGGATCATAAAATTTGGGTGCAAGTTTTTGACAGTGTTTATCTTTGAGTGAAGTCTACTTATAAGGTTGTAGTCGAAGAAACACATGGTCCCCTTCAACAAAATGGCATTCAGAATGACCTTGATATGTTTGTTGCTTCATGCGATTATGGGCCATGACGAAATTTTCTTTGAGGGCATGAAGAATAACCTTGCATACTGTAATATTTTTGTCAACCTCCTTAACCTTCAAGACCCCGGGCAGATGGGGGATTTTGGCCATAGACTGCTTCAAAAGGAGTCATGCAAATAGTTATATGGTAAGATGTGTTGTAGCACCATTCAACTAGGGGTAACCATTAAGCCCATCGATTTTTCCTCTTAGATGAAAAACACATCAAATATGTTTCCAAACACTTATTGACAACTTCAGTCTGGCCATCCATTTGGGGGTGATAGGCAGTGTTGAGATGCAATTGGGTGCCTTGTAGCTTGAATAATTCTTGCCAAAAATTGTTGGTGAAAGTGGGGTCTCTGTCAGAGACAATAGAATTAGGCATGCCATGAAGCTTGAAGATATTATCCATGAATATTTGAGCCACTTTGGCGGCTGTGAATGGGTGTTGAAGAGAAAAAAAATGAGTATATTTGGAGAGAAGATATATGAACACCATGATGACTGACTTATTTCCCAATTTAGGTAATCCTACAATTAAATCCATAGAAATATCTCGCCAAATAGAAGGGGGAATCAGAAGAGGTTGGAGTGCTCTCAGATCTTTGACAATTTCTCCCTTGTTGCATTGACAAACCTCACATTCAACCACAAAGGTGCAGACGTCCTATTTCTTACCCTCCCCAAAAAAAGAACATTTGACCCATTCATACTTTTTGGTAAACCCTGAATGCCCGACTATGGGTAAGGCATGAAGTTTAGAAAGCACTATGGATTTAAGTTGGGATTGCTTGCATAAATACAAATGACCTTTGTAGCGAAGCTCTTCATTATGCCAAGAGTACCCTAGAGAAACTGAAGAATTGTGTTGCAATTGGTGGAACAGGCTAGAAATTTTGGGGTCTTGCAGCCATTCCTGATGAACAAATTGGAGTCAATATGGTACAATGAAGGAGAGGGAGAAAAGGGACCCGTCTTCTTCATATTTCTAGGAAAGAGCACCGACCACTACATTTTCCTTTCCCTTCTTGTAAATTATCTCATAATCATAGCCAAATAGCTTGGTTACCCATTTTTGTTGCGCCGGGGATGAAATTCGTTGTTCTAGGAAATAATTGAGACTCTAAGGATCAGTTTTGATTTGGAATCATTGACCCAATAAATAAGGATGCCAGAGATCCAAAACATGCATAATAGCTAACATTTCCTTTTCATAAATGGATTGGCCCAAATGTCACTCTGAAATTTGTTTACTAGTGAAGGCCAAAGGCCTTAGGCCTGCCATCTTGCATGAGGATGGATCCAATTCCATTTATGGAATCATCACATTCCAATACGAATGTCTTTGTGAAGTATGGAAGGGCTAGAACAAGGGTCGAGCACAAAACATATTTTAATGATTGGAAGGAATGATCCACAACTGAATTCCAAGTGAAAGCATTATTTTTAAGGAGAGAAGTGAGAGGAGCTACAATCTTTCCATAATTATGAACAAACTTCCTGTAATATCCCATTAAACCTAGAAAACCACAGAAGCTCTTAAGAGTAGGGAAAGGCCAATCTTGCATAGATTCAATTTTCTTAGGATCCACTCAGACACCATCCTTTCCAACAATATGACCCAGGTATTCCATTTCTAAGGCACCAAAGGCACATTTAGATTGTTTGAGGAAAATTTGGTGCTTAGAGAGTAGATGGAGAACTTGATTCATATGGGAGAGATGGGATGGACAAGTTTTACTATAGATGAGAATATCATCAAAGAAAACTAAGAAAAAATGACGAAGTAAAGGGCGGAAGAAATGATTCATAATACTTTGGAAAGTGGAAGGAGGATTACACAATCCAAAGGGAATTACCAAAAATTCATAATGACCCTCATGAGTGAGAAATGCATTCTTGGGAATTTATTCTTCTTCCATACGGATCTGGTGGTATCCAGAATGTAGATCCAATTTGGTGAAGTGTTGAGCACCACTCAATTCATCCAAGAGGCCATCAATGACATGAATGGGGATTTTGTATTTTATTGTGAGTTTGTTGAGGGAATGCAAATTAGAACACATGTGCCAAGTACCTTCTTTCTTGATTACCATGACCACAGGGGAATAATCTAGGCTAGTACTGGGATAGATAACACTGACTTCTATCAATTCATGAACATTTTTCTCAATTTAATTATTCTGGGAAAAGGGATGATGATAAGGCCAAACATTGGGAGGAAGACTTACTGGGATGATAGGGATGGAATGATCATGGACTTCACGGGAAGGGGGAATTTATTTGGGAGTGGTAAAAATAGTTTGGTGGTGAGAGAGGATAGATTGGAGGTCGGGATGCACAGAAGGTGTCTCAACGACATGAATGGAGTGGAGTTGGGCTATAATTCTCGAATGACCTTTTTTTAGGAGATTTTACATATTATGGGAACTGATGATCTTAGGGGAGCCTGTTGTGATTCCTTGGAACTTATACTGTCATCCCTCTTGTTGGAGTTGCATGGTTAAGTCCTTAAAATCCATGAGAATGGGGCCTAGAGTGTGTAACCATTCACCACCAAGAACAATGTCACAACCACCCATGTCAATGGAAAAAATATGGGATTTCAGGTTATACTGACCAATTTGGAGTCACATATTTTCACATCGTCCCACATATTTCATGGAACCACCATTGGAAATCATGATTTGAAAATTATTGACAGCACATATGTAACAATTGACTTCTTGGGAAATGAGGTGATGAATAAAGTTATGGGTTCTACCACTATCCACAAGGATGATGAATTTCCTATTTTTTATGTAACTAATTAATTTGAGAGTCTAGGGAGCAAATAAGCCAGTGAGGGAATAAAGTCAAATCACCAGGTCAATGTCTGGTGGATCAGAGGGTGGGGTGAGGTCAGATGGAGGTGCTAGTTCCTCCACAGGAAAAAACAACATATTCTTCAGAAAGATATTCAGTCACAACCATAAAACGATTATGTTTCTTACACTTGTGCCCGAGAAAATATTTGTCATCAAAATTATAACAAAGACCCTTGAGTTGACGTTCAACCATTTCATCACTGGTTAATTTATGGATCTTGAGGGGAGTTGCACAAGGGGCATAATTCGTTGGTTTAGGGAGAGGAGGAAAGGAGGTTTTGTGGGTTTGGGAGGATACAATCTGTTGTGCTTGCTTGGCTCATTGAGTAGCTTCCAACCAAGTTTGGGGGTGTGCCATGAGAACATGGGCACAAATTTCATCTTTGAGGCCACTGATAAAGAATTCCCTAAAGAAAGCATCCAACATGCCCTCAATTTTAAAATCCAAGTGCTCAAATGCAAAAATAAAGTGTTCCACTATCCCATACTACTTTAACTTGGTCAAACAACCTAAATGGTGGGTGTCAGAGTCAAGGTGATCATAAAGTTCAGCCACAAATTATGTTCAAGAAACATACCCTTGGCGTGCCTTTTTTTTCCATTGCCACCATTGCCATCATTCCAGATCCATATGTAGGACACCATAACGAAGCTTGGATAAATCATCAGTAATGCCATGTAAAGAGAAATAATGTTCCATTTGGGTGACCCAGCTTGTGGGATCTGATCCATCAAATTTGTTCACCTCAATTCTGGGAGGGCAGAGTGTTGTGTTATGAAAAAGGTATAAATATCTTCCTTTTTCCCATAGTTCATGATATGATTTTGATTGATTCTTCAAATAGTTAGGGATAAATAGGAAAGAACATGATTAATATGTCCCTTAGGATTGTTATTGAAGTTTTATTAAATAGATTCTAATTTATGATTGGAATGGTTTGATTTTGTTGCAGAATTGGATAAATAACTGTCAAAGATAACTAAAGAGATCTTGGCTATGCGCAAACTATTGGAGGTTGAAGAATTTTTAGGCATAAAGCAATTTTGAAGATAATGCATTTTCTATATTGTAACTTTATAATAGTAAAACAATCTTGAGGATATTTCGATCCTCAAGATAGCTTTATTTACCCAGACTATTGTAATATATAAGAGGGTAATAGATCCAGAAAGAAAAAACACGCATTCAAGAATTTAGATTCAGAATTGCTCTGCACAAGCAGTTTTTGTAAATGTTTTACCAGCCATGGAATCAATGACAGTTTTGAGTGTTTCTATCATTTCTGTGCTCTGAGTTTCTTGTAGCAGTAATTCTAAAGACCGAGGGCCCATTCTGAAGGAGCTACTGTCTCGTTTTGTAATTGTATCAGTTCGAAGTTTGATTTCTATTTTGTGATTCAGATCTCTTTTATAATAGCCAAGGATAAATGCATAAGTGTGTTAATGATTTTATGATTGTTTGCATATATAAGACAAACATTTCTATTAGTTATTAATGATTGTCGTTATGATTTCCATTTCTGAAGTTATTGCTTGACAGTTCCTCATATTTTCATCCATGTTGTTCCTTTTCCTTAGATTTACAATTGTTGTTCCTTTTGGTTAAAATTACAATAGTTGTTCCTTTCGGTTAAAGTTACATTAGTTGTCCTTTATGATTAGATTAAAATTGTTGTTTCTTTCTATAGATAGAGTAATTCATTATTTCCTTTCCAGTAATTAGAATTCGTAATTGATAGTTAATTTTGCAAGTCCTTACTTAGATTCAATTACTGCTTTTTAGTTAAGTGAATTCAATAGATTAATTAGTTCCTTTCCATTTTACAACATCTTAGTAATCAGATCTCTATTCCATTAGTTCTTAGAATATTTGGTGAATGGTTGAGTAAGTTGATTGTTGATGAACTCAGATTTGGTTTAGCTACACGATTTTAGGCTACCTGCATAGACTTTGTTGATATTCTTGAGATAAAAGACGAATCTCCGGGTTGATAAATTAATGTTAAACTAAGGTTGTTTTTAGGACATCCTTAGACACCAACACGAAGGTATCGAGAAAAGTGGGTAGTATGAGGACCTTGGTAATGGGAATAGTCATGGTCATCCTGATAAGATGTTTTTTCAAAAGAGGAATGGTTTTGGGAATGACCCATGAAGTGTTCTTTGAGGTATTTGATGTGGGAACATTTTTCCTTGAGGATCTCAATAGCTAAATTGATTGAGCTAAGGTTGGAATTGATATTATTGATGTATTCCTGGTTTTGGTGGGTGTGATAAATCAAGGTATTGATTTATTGGTCTCGTGTGGTAGCCATTTGGAAAAATGAGCAAGAAAATGGTATAGGAGATACAAAAGGGGTCTGGAGGGGTGGGTGGGACCATAGGGAACAAGGGTGTCAAATGATAGGTACCACTGCGATCATGGAGAAAAGGGGAATCCAATGGGATAGGGCCCAAATAAGGGTGCCAGAGAAGGGTCGGGTCCACAAAACAAATTGCGGTAAAAATGATAGGTATCACTGGAATCGGGGCAAAGAGAGGAACCCAATGGGATAGCTTCCAAAAAAACATTTTGGTGGGACCACTATAATCTTTTGTTTTTACTCCTGCAGAGTTATACTCGGATCTAAAGAATACTACAGTGTTGAAATGCCCAAATTCTTAACAGGAATAAATGTGTAGTAATTTCGCAACCTGAATGCAGGAGGCATAGTGGCGCAACAATATATATTGTATGTTCTATTTTTGTTTTCGTACCAAGGGTTAGGGTATGCAGGGTGTCTACAGATAAGGGTTTGCCTTGTTCTATAGCTCTCTGATATACGTGCGGGGTCCAACATTAGTACCTGGCCCAATATCGTAGGGCACCAACTAAGGAGGATAGACCATGCCCTTAGCTGTACTACTCGACTACCCAGGTACTAGAGAGTATCATCCTGAGTGTTTTTCTCAGTGGCACTATATTAGTTAGGTGACTGATCAATTTATCTATGGAAGGCTTCAAGAGATCTAGGTTGATTCGTATACATGTGTTTTCTGATGTGCTACCACTCAAAGGTGTACCAACAGGGGTTACAAGGGTGGCCAAGAGATGGACGCTTAAGTACCACTTGCATTTCCTATGTGTATGACTCTTCGACCACAATTTTAAGTGTGTAACGATATATCTCTATAGATTTAAGAAAACTCAACTATGCATACTCAAAAATGAAGGAAAAAAATGGAAGGTGTCAGCTTCTACCAAAAATGCACTTGTTTACGGAAAACACAAATAAACTTACAAGACAACTATTTTCAAGTATACTATGGAAGTGAAAGAATCAAGCTTGCAACTGACTTAATCTTGGTTTGACATATAATGGTATGTATCCTATGCTGCAATTACCATTTGATATGATGGGGTTTAACAAGGAAAGTTACGAACTAGAAAGCTAATGTATAGGTCACGAGTTGATCCAAGACTTATAACCTCCCTATAATGGCATTGTTGTTCCAAATGATTTTGATATGGATCCTCTTCTTCAATATTCGTCTTTCAATGTCTTCAAGACTCTCAATTTCTGGGCATGAAGAGTGGTCACATGAGGACAACAAATGGAAAAATAATGGACAGGTTGCGACTTGATTTCAAGTTTGTTGATTTGTAGTTAGGGTTTTGTGTTGATGCTAAGGTTGAGTTGATGAGTCGACCGAAAAATGAGATAATTAGGGTTTTGAGATGATACAAGTGCGAGGTCATGAGGTTTACCAAGAGTGGGGAGAGGTCACATGAGGATTTAATGAAGAAGTCTAGTGAATTTAATGCAACTCGTGCAACTTGAGAATTAGTTGGTGATGGGATACCATGTTACCAATGTTTGAATGTATGAAGCCTGCTAAAGGTCAATGGATTAGTTAGGGAATCTAACCCACATGGTGATTTTACTCAGAGAGAATTAATCAAAGAATATGGAAAATCGACCAGAGAATCATAATGCAAAGGAAAGGATGGGAGAGGGTGTTTTCTGATCATATTGGGAAAAGAAACACCTTGAAATAATTATGGAGTTTTTGGTTCTGATACCACTGTTAGAACGAAGATAAAGATAAGAGTGGATTGAAATTTTATTAATCAATATGATACTAGTATATACACATTGGTTTTTACCTTTGGATTAATCTTCTAAGGACCCTTGGACTCCTAATGATAGTTCACATATAGCGAGGGTTCATATTCCTTCACATTGGCAACCCTAACATTACATTTCTAACAATTATGTTGTGCCCATGTGTCAAGATTTCTTCGTTTGTTGGATGCAACTATGAGGGATGTTATATACTATTGGATATTGTAATCACTATAATGTTGTTAATACAATGGATATTTCTAGAGGTTCTATCAATATTTTGTTATTGTTTGTTACATGGATGATGCATCTTTTTAGTTATGCATTGTTGTGATGAGTTGATCCACTTTTGTTTTTGATGTAATCCAAAATATTGAATTGTTTAAAGAACTTTGCATATGCTACATTTCCTTATTCTTTTCATTTCATTTGAAGGAAACATGAAACATGCCTCATGTGAGACCTTCTTCCTTTGGAAAGTTGAAAATACCAACATGATAAACTACATCTAATATTTGCAATGTACCCCTCTATGGACCCAGGTCTCAAAATGTGCCAACAAGGTGACACAATCACATCATGCAAGAATATTCAAGAGGCCTTAGATATCGAAAGAGATTTTATGTATAGAGAATTTTGCAATTCCTTTTTAGGTTTGTGGTGAATAATTCTATATATATAAGATGCACTTTATAAGGCATTTTCTACACCAAAATACTTGTTAATATCGAAGTTGAATTTGGTGAACAAGTCTTGAAAATTATGTAATAGCAACCTTCCTCACTTTAATACTAACATCATCAAGAGGTTTGATGTTATGTTTTATGGGTCATTTTTGACTTGTGACTATTATCTATTTCTTGTTTATAAAAATAAAAAGTCTTACTATTACAATGACATATCCTTATGTTGAGATTTAGTTCCACATTAATAGTCTCCTTCTCCTAATGTATTTGTAGCTTTTGAAAACTAATGAATTCATAGGATCTTTCCCCAATGGAGGATCTATCCTTTACTAAAGATCAATATGAATTAAATGACTGAGACTATCACAACTTGCAAAAATATCCACAAATATTCTTGATTAAATATTTGTTAAATGAATAAAGAAAACTAATAAAGAGAGTATGATGGCAATTGTGTCTTAGGTGTAAACCAAGGTTAGTCATGTAACTCTTTATTCTGAATGAATAAGACAACAAGGAGCAATACGTTCAAGGAATGTTGGTTTTCCTGTTTGGGTTTCCAAGGTAAAATCTATGTGTATGGTGTTTCTCACTTATTTTCTTGTTTAAATATTCATTCTCTTTCCTACTGGGTTTAGTGTTGATTTTTGGCCCTAGCTTTGAAATAATTGAGAGGATAAAATGCTCCTCTTTCCTATCAATGCCACAAGATTTATCCTGTTGAAGCAAAGTATTGAACTTGGAAAAGTATTCCTATAGGGTATCAAAGTTACTTGGGCTAAAAGATATGATCTTGTTCTCCAATATATGTCATCTTAGTTCATCATGTTTTCCAAATAATTCATCCAAATTAGTCCATACTTCATTGGGAGTTGAACAAGCTTCAACGTGAAAGAGAAAGTATGGAGAGATGGACAAGCATAGAATCCCATAGGCCTCATCCATTCTATTGAAGTAATTTTCCTTTTTTACTATTGAATTGTGATCAACTTCTATCCCCATAGTGACCTTGTAAATCCCCTTACTCCTTAGTAGATGTATGATCTTGGGTTTCCATTCAAGTTAATTGAATGGGGTAAGAATCAATGATGTAGATGGTTGTTTTGTTCTCTTTGGGCTATTCAATATTTTAAAATCTTGTAAGAGAATGTTAGTTTTCTTCAAAATCCATTCTAGTACTTTGATACCATGTAGGATTTTAAGGACATGACAAGATCTAGTCGTGAGAAAAAACTACACTAGTAAAATTGTAAGAAAATAGAAAAGAAAGAATGAAATAACACTCAAAAAGAAAATATTTCCTAAGAACCATTTCATATTTCACTTGTTTATTAATGCTTTACATGAGTAATATATATATATATATATATATATATATATATATATATATATATATATATATA
>ML838836.1:33423-47103 GCA_009831015.1 Picea engelmannii
CTGAGCTTGTGTCTTCAAGAGGAATAGGGGGTTGATATGGCAGTTCATCACAATTAGAAGTGATTGGGAAAATACATTCTTCTGTCTTATCTTCTTATTGCGAGGGATATTCATCATAGCTTGGCTTATGGTCCCAATTTCTCAGGTTTTGACCCTCTAAAATTAGATTATCATGTTTTTCTTCTTTTTCAGCAACAAAAATATGACATGAGGATTGAAACAAGCTCTTGTTTCTTTGATGTGAAGGTTACTTCTCTGATATAAGGTCTTCAATAGACTGTTCATGGAAATCATCTTCATAATCATCATAAAAAGGTGAATCATTGACCATTTGACTATTAACGGCTGAGGGGATTAGTGTAGTAGCTGGGACAACTGGTTGTTCAGTGAAAACATCCTCATAGTCATCAAAACTTGTCAAATCATGGCACACTGGTTCATTAACAATAGGATGGATTACAAAAACAACTAGTAAGCTATGAATTTGTTCATGACAAGCTACAACACTATTCTCATGATGATATAAATATGAACCTAAGATAACCTCTTGACTTAAAGAATCAAGAAAATGAGGAGAAGGGGAAATGATGGATTGTCCATATTGATATTTCTCTTGGGGACCTAGATTTTTACATGAATGATGCATTTGTTCTTCAAATTTAGGAAAAGAATTATGAAACTCATCATCTAAGTCCTTCTCTCTACAATCATCCCCTTCATCATCACTTCTAGAGGAATCACTTGCTGAATCCTGGATATATGATGCATACCCCTCACAACAATTCTCAAAAAGTCTTTGAGCTAGATAAATTGTCTTGCAATGAGAATAAAAAACCTCATGAAAGTCCTTCAAAGAGGAAATACTAGAAGCAGGGAGTGTTCTATACCATTTCCTCACATAGCCTTCCAATGAATACATGAAATTTTTCATCAATATATCTTCATGATGGATGTCAAGCTGCTGCATCAAAGCATGAAATTCATGAACATGCTCAAAAGGGTTTTCATCCTCACCTTCATAAAATCTGGGCAGCATATCTTTCCATTCATAAATTTGAGGCGCACGATGTGGATATCCATCAATGAATGAGAAATTGAGTGGGGAAAACCTCCTGGTCAGGATAACCTTCATTGCCATTTAATTTGTCTCATCCCCAGTGGAGTCACCAACATATTCTGAACAATGGAGTCTCCATGGTGAAAGTGCAGTCTTGAAGGTGTCCAACTTTAGTCACCATCTAAATCTAGAGATGTGAAGTGCCATTCTTCCCAGGGAGATTTTCAATCAGCTCAAATCCGTCCCTGACAACGACGCCAAAAATGTTATCACTGAAAGTCACACTTTGACTGCTAAAGTGTAATCTCAGAACCCATCAGAATGTAAAATAATTTTGGTTTTGAATAGGTGGATCAACAATATGGATAAATAAAGAGAGAGGTCTTCAAACTGTATATTAGTAGGCTACACCAATGGGAAATGGAGTCACAAACATCCTACTCATCGAAGGAACAAAAGTTGCTCAACAGAAAAAAAGATTATATGATGATAAGTGGAAGAATGAAGAAGGAAAACATAAGGTAGAATGTTCACTAAACAGATATCCTCTCAATTTAATGAATCAACAAATACTTGAATATAAACAATAATTGATGGGCAAAATACAACATATCCTTTGCTTCTTAGGGATCCATAAATCATTGATAGCCTTTGACCCTCAAATCTGCAATATATTCAAATAAGAATAAATATAAACAGAAGAGTTACAATATTAAATCACAACTCTCATGAGTCTCCAATAACAGTAATGCTTACAATCATAAAATGCCCACAGGCTTACAAATGAACATACACAGAAAAACTGCCTACTCCTACTCTCTCTAGCTTCTCTTGGCTCATGAATCCCCCTCTCCAATAGAGATCTCCTTCCTTAAATAGAAAATAGAATACAAATAACCTTGGGAGGTCGAATCCCATCTCCTCCATTGGATTCTAAGCCTTGGAGATAGGTGGAAACAATCAAAGAGACAAAAATCCAACAAACTGCTAATTTTCAGGAATTTGTTGGAAGTCATTAATAAATTGTTTCCACCTCATGCATGATGCCTTTGATGGAGATAAATATTAGGTGCAGGTGTCCCTTTATATCTAAATAATTCTTGAGAATCCATTTGAATCCTCCTTGATAGGTGGCAACCTCCCAACAAGGCGAATACCAAAACCGTGACCGCTACAGGAAACTAGGTAGTGTCACTGTGAAGATTCAGTAGTGCCACTTATTTGTCTAATATATATCAAACCATAACACATTTTGAAAAACTGAGAGATTTGTTTTTTATTTGTAATTTTATGAACAAAACCCTCCTCCATTTTTCAAAAATACCTTCTCAATTGTTCCCAATCTAATTTTTAAGTTAGTGACTCAAAACTGGTAAAATAACTCTGCACAATTCGTTTTCTACCATAATTTAGGTAGCGAATTTAGGTAGATCCCGCCTGTGTGTCTGTGTGCGATTGGGTAGCGCAAATCCATGATTAGTTTTGATGCTTGAACTTGGATATTGGGCATAACCCAATATAGATTGGGCATAACCCAATATAATTTTACTTTTCCCCAAAATAAATAAAATATCCCATAACAATTGTATTCATTTACCAAAATGAATAATGAAGTATTTATGCAACGTTGAGGCATGAACCAATCTTGTGCTAACACTGGGTATGAGAAAAATCAATAGGGAGTTGAATAAAAAAAGGAACATAACACCTCCAGCTGGAATAGAAGACCATAATTTGAAGCACCAATAAGGTCAATTATTATCAGGTATGAGACTATTTTTCTTGGTCGACTTGCAGTGGAAGGAGATAGTGCAACTGGGTAAAAAAAAGTTCAGTTTTCCAGGAACCAGCAGATAATGCTCAGGTGTCACCAAAATGGCAAATCAGACAGATGACCAAAACAGGAAAAATGGAAAAGGTAGAAGATGAAGAGTCAGAGGAATCGACAGTTGGTTCATGAAACATTTTTTGATTAATCATTGTAATCGGTTCCCATACTAAAATTGTTATATGTAATTATTGTAGTCAGTTTTAGAAGCTGAAATGTTTCAGTTCATCTATTGTAATCGGTTTCTAATTGAAGGAATTCGAATTGTATAAATGTTAGAAGTTCCAAATGTATTAATGTTGGTAGAAGTGAAAGGGCACCTTTTAGTTGTTCTAAACTCAATTGTAATTTTTTGGAGATGAATTGAATACATATGCAGAAGCTTTTGAGGTCTCTATGAAAATATTCTAATGGTGGTGATATGAGTTTTGTCTTCTCTCCTTGTATGTATTTTGTGTGTTCTTTAATTCCATTTTCATTGTCTTCTGTTTAAATTGGATAGTTTAAAATCCCATAATTCATCTTGTGATGCTCTTGGATTAAGCAATTTAAACTGTGTTGAGTTCTTCATAACTAATTCATAATTCATTTCATAAATGATCTGATGCAGTTACTTGTTTTATTTTTCTTCTTACACTCTGCAACCTACAATTTATAACTCATATTCATCACCTCACTTATCCTTTATCCTTTGGATATTTCTATCGGCCAGTCAATGTTTTCATTCATTTTCAGAATTTGGACTCCATAGCCCTAAGTGTCCCTCCCCTTCCTTGCCAACAAATTTATAAACCCCCCCCCAAAAAAAAGCTAAACCTAGCCATTGATTTCCAAAGAAAAACCAAGTGACATGAGAGATACCTATCTGAGCTGAGGAGGCTAGTACCCAACTCTAAAGTTGGTTTGTAGGTTACCTCTGTCATTTGTTTATAATCCGACAAATTTATAGAGTGCTAACATTTTGGCACCACTACCGGGGATTGAAAGTGAAATCTTCCCTAGGAAAAGAGAGACTTAAATATTCAGACTTGATTCCTGAGGGTGACTGATCCAGGTGGATATCGGTGGCCACCCACCTTTTCCAGCTGGCTCAAAACAGTTTTCTGACAATTTTGGCAATTTACTATTTTTAGCAGTTTTAACTTTCGGGGCCATTTTGAGGGCCTAAATGAAGGTTTTTCGAGATCGATCTTCTCAATTATATTCAAAGGCATGATTGAGCCCCGAAAATGAATCTTCTTGATGATACATTTCCAACGGGCTATCACACACCTAAAATGGATATCGTATGCAAAAGTTACGACCCCGAGAGGTTGATGTACTAACTTACCCAAACAGGGCCCACATGACTTTTAGCGCTTCATCTCCTAGGGTTAGGTTTTTGGATGTCTATGTTTTTTGGCATTATTGTTTATTGTAAAAATACCTTTAGAGCCTCATTGTAATCATCTTCTTTTGAATGAGCGCAACCGTCACATCTCTTCTTAGAGATAAGCTGCCACCATTCCAACAAGCTTGTTTTCGCTGCATTTTACAGTTTCAGTTTATTTCCTTATTGAATAGAAAACCAATTTTACTGTATGCATGTTATTTTGTGCTAAGACCTTGTTAATAATTTGTATTCATTTCGTTCTTCTCATAAAATCTGGATCAGTGGTATCAGAGCGGTCTACTCCTTGTCGTCTTAATGCATGTCCCCAAGGAGGTTGAAGTACAAAGAGTTGGGTCTCGATCTTGTTTCTCTTGAGGAAAAAATATCATGCACACCCAAGTGACCTCTCATGGTAGGAGAAAATAAAGATGATGGAACATGATATCCTTTCAAACTATTTATTGAGGAATCCCTCACGCAACAAAGGAATGATATGATGGATAGTTTCACGTGAATCCTTCGACAACTACCAACATGCGACACATCTTCTTAGAGCAGAGGTGCCACCCCCTTCAAGGTACAAATAAACTTTGATATTCCTATATTTGAAGGTTAGATAGAATTAGATGATGTAGACAAGTGGTTGAATCTACTAGAAGGGTATTTTCTGTCCATAACTTTTCGAATAGAGAAATTATTACTTTTGCACTCCTCAAAGTCGTTCCCCATGTCAAAGATTGGTGTGAAACTTTCTGTGAGCAAAAGGAAATAGAGGAACCCTCATTATTTATGGTCAAAATCACCTGGGATTCCTTCAGGGATGATATTAAGGAAAAATACTACCCTGTTGAAAGTTATGACGACTTGTATACCAAATGGACCACACTGCGGCAAGAAAGAGACCAAGCAATGCCATATTTCATGAATATTTTTCATACCTTGTGCACCAATATGGGTATCAAATATTCAGAGAGACATATGGTTCTCAAGTATCGTGGTGCTCTGCATAGATACATCCATACTGAAATGGAATTTTTGGACATCTCATCCTTGGGCGCGGCCTACCGATATGCCGTCAAAATCGAGTAGAAGCTTAAACAAAAGATGCGGCAATTTGGGCCTAGGAACCCCTAACAAAAAAAGACAGGAAAGGGAGGCCCCAACCCATAGAACAAAGGACAGAGAAAATATGGACAGTATTAGGACAACCAGTCCAGGCTACAAGAAAAGAAGGACACCAGAAAGACATAGAAAGATACCAAAAAGTGGTGCGACTTCCATAAGAGCCCTTGGCATAACACTGCTGACCGTCGCTCAAAGAAGTCATTGGTGGCTGAAGTGAAAGCATATGAATCATATGTGGGTTTAGAATCTGAGACAGAACCAGAAAGGGGAAGATAGATCATTGACACGGAACCCAGTGCCACCGTTGCTACCACCAACCTCCAGCCTGGTGAACCAGATGAGCCAGAAGAAGGAGAACGTCTCTTCCATTCATAGATGTGGGTAAAAGGCATCCCGTTGCACTTCATTGTGGATAGCAGTAGCTAGAAGAACCTCATTTCAATAGAGGTCATCAAGAGGTTGGCCCTACTGACAATACTGCACCCACAACCCTACACCATTGGATGGCTCTGCCAAGGAAGAGATCTCCGTGTTAGCCAACAGTGTTGACTGTCGTACGTCATCAAGCCCTTCAAAGACGAGATATTGTGTGATGTTTCTCCTCTCAAAGTTTGTGATGTTCTTTTGGGCCAACCTTATTTATGCAAAAGTCATGTTGTATATGAGTCTAGGCATCATAGTTTTATTATTACTTTTAACAGGAAATTGTACAGGATAACCGAGGCAGTCCCACCTACTGCTATTTCCTTGATCTTTTCTAAGCAATGCAGGAAGGTCATCTCTCAGATGGGGAAGTTTGTATTCTTTGTGATTCACTCTCAGAATAAGAGAAATGTCACAACCACATCCAGGGTCTCTGCGGCCGAACTCTCCACACAACAAAAGAAAGTAGATAAGGTCATGGAAGAATACTCAGATATATTCTCCTCACCTACCAGGGTACCTCTGCACTGCCAGGTCAAGAACCCCATTGATCTGATCCATGACACACCTCTACCCAATGGGCCAGTCTATCACTGCTCTCTATTAGAGAATGAGGAGATCAAGCGACAAATCCAAGAACTGCTCCACAAGGGTCACATCCATCCCATATCATCACCTTGTGGGAGCCCAATCATGTTGGTATAGAATAAATATGGAACCTGGTGACTCTGCATTGATTACCTGGCTCTGAATAAAATTACAGTCAGAAACCGGTACCCTATTCCTCGAATCGAGGACCTCCTTGATCAACTCATGGGGGGAAAATACTTTAGTAAGATTGATCTGAAGTCTGGCTACCACTAGGTCCCAATAGAATAGACAGATGTATGGAAAACTGCCTTCAAGTCAAAGGAAGGCCTTCTTGAATGGTTGGTCATGCCCTTTGGTTTGACAAATGATACAACCAGTTTCATGAGGATGATGGATGATATCCTGCGACCATTCACCAATAATTTTTTAGTGGTGTATCTAGATGACATTCATATTTACAACAAGACTTGGGCCCAACACTTGCAGCATATTCAATAGGTTTTTCACACCCTGTGGCAGCACAAGCTATATGCCAACTTGGAAAAATGATCCTTCGGCATGGACAGGGTCCATTACCTGGGCTACATAATTGATCAACATGGCATACATGTGGATCCAACCAATATCCAAGTCATCTGTGACTAGCTAGCCCCAACCACACTCACTGAGCTTCAGAGCTTCTTAGGCCTTGCCAATTTCTACCGCAGGTTCATGTTGGGATTCTCCCATATTGCATGGGCCCTTAGACAAATAACTAGGGGTGTTGGTAAGGAAAAATTTGTGTGGGGTCAGTCCCAACAACAAGCATTTGACAATTTGAAGAAGCGCTTGTGCTCAGCCCCAGTACTTTCAATACCATACCTGCAACAACCCTTTGAGATCAAGACAAATTCTTCAGACTATGTGGTGGGCTCCATTCTCACTCAACATGACCACCCTGTGGCCTATCATAGTGAGACACTATCAGATGATGTCTGTAAGTACCCTACTTACAACAAATAAATGTACTCCATTGTACAATCCTGTTGCTAGTGGAGACATTACATTCTTGGGAAGGAGACAGTCATCCACACTAATCATAAGCCACTACAGTTCATGTAGACACAAGGAAAATTGCAGAATGATCGCCATCAAAAGTGGTCCACATACTTGCAACAATTCCATGTCAACATCAAGTATAAAACAGGAAGCACCAATCACATCGTTGATTGCCTCAACAGACCTCCAGTCGCGACACTCACCATGGTGCTAGACTCCTACGACCATGAGACCTCTGGATGGCCCCAACTCTATGAGACAGACCTGGACTTTGCCACCACCTACCAAATATTGGGTGCAAACATAGTTGTCTATAATTTCCATCTTCAAGATGGGTTGTTGTGTCGTCTAGGCCATATCTATGTTCCATCAAGCGAGCGGGCAAAGATGATCTGGGAATCCCACTACAATCGGGTGGTAGGACACTTCAGTGTCAAAAATACAGTGGCGATGCTACACAAACATTTCTACTGGACGAAACTTCGATAGGAGGTCAACAAGTATATTAGATCTTGCACTACCTGCACTATTGCCAAAACGACCACTAAGAAATAAGGCATGCACACCCCTCTTCCTACTCCTAACAGGCCATGGGAATCCATCTCAATGGACTACATGTTGGGCCTCCCATCCACCAAGCGGGGAAATGACTGTGTTTTTGTGGTTGTTGATCTCTTTTCTAAGATGGCGATTATGGTTGCCTGCAAGAAGAACATCACAATAGAGGCCACTGCCAAGCTCTTCTTTGAACGAGTCTAGGTACATTTTGGAATCCCACAAAACATTGTCTCAGATTAGGACAGGGGATTTCTCAACACATTCTGGTTGAGCCTCTGGTCATTTCTGGACACCAATGTCACCAAATCCACGACCTTCCACCCCTAGATAGATGGCCAAACCGAGGTCGTAAATCAAATGATTGTGCATCTCCTTCGCATGTATAATTAAAATCACCCTCACACATGGGATGAGAGCCTTCCCTATTTCCAACATAGCTACAACTGAGCCCTGCATAGCTTAACTGACCACAAACCCTTTTAGGTGGGGTTGGGATTCCAACCATTGGGTCCCATAGATGTTTCACTTCTCCTTGTGGTCACCTCGACCGAATCATCTCCTGCTCCAACTAAAGATGACAAATCTACCCAATTCATTGAGAGGATCCAACACATATGCCAATAGGTTCAGTATATCTTACAAAAGTCCAATGACAAGTACAAGAAGCGCCATGATCAACATCGGATGCCACATAAGTTTCAGGTGGGTGAAAAAGTTTGGTTGCACTTGCAAAAAGAACACCTTACAGGACCCCATCAGAAGATTCTCCCACTCCGTTATGGGTCGTACACCATCACCAAGGCCATGGGAGATAATGCTTTTGAGCTCAACATTCCTCATTTCCTTGGCCTGCACCCAATGTTCAACGTGGATCTCCTTCGCTCTTATTTCCCACCATTATTGGACACCTTAGACGTAGGAGAGAAACTGACACCAACAGAGCTCAACCCTGACTGAATACAACAAGAATCCAATGATCCTATTGTGTACACACAGATCAAGGGCACTTGACAACAAAGGATCCAACTTTATCAAGCCGTCAAAATAGGGCAGCTCCTGCACCAAGGCAAGTGGCTCACTTGGAGCCAAATTCAGCAGAAATTTCCTCATCTGATGGGGGAACTCAACGCAATGGAGACCATTTATTACTAATGATGGAGGATTTATCTAGGTGGATATCGGTGGCCACCCATATTTTCCAACTGGCTCAAAACAATTTTCTGACAATTTTGGCAATTTACTATTTTTAGCAGTTTTAACTTTTGGGGCCATTTTGAGGGCCTAAATTAATGTTTTTTAGGATTGAGCTTCTCAAATATATCCAAATGAATATTTATCCCCAAAAATTAATCTCCTCGATGATACCTTTCCAATGGGCTATCACACGCCTAAAACAAAGATCGTATGCAAAAGTTACGACCCTGGGAAGTTGATGTACTAACTTACCCAAACGGGGCCCACATGACTTGTGGCACTTCATATCCTAGGGTTAGGTTTTTGGATGTATAGGGTTTTTGGCATTCTTTTTTATTGAAAAAATTCCTTCATAGCCTCATTTTAATCATCTTCTTGTGAATGAGTGCAACTGTCACATCTCTTCTTAGAGATAAGCCGCCACCATTCCAGCAAGCTTGTTTCCACTACATTTTACAGTTTCATCTTATTTCCTTATTGAATAGAAAACCGGTTTTACTGTATTTCTGTTATTTTTTGTTAAGCACCTGTTAATAATCTGTATTCATTTCGTTCTGCTCATAAAATCTGGATCAGTGACAGTGAATAAAACACCTTATTGGCTAAGACTAAATTTACGCTGGCGGTAGTCTGAAATTTATATAACTATATAAAGTGTAGCCCTGAGCAATACACAACGGATCTACATCTCAAAATAAAAAATATATACATGTATAATATCCATCTTCTAGAAGATGATAAGGCTTGATGGCTGGAGATGAGGTCTTCAGAGCTCTAGCAACAACTTCAAAATCTTTAAAACTCAGGTAGGAGTGTAACATGAATGTACGACTTCACTACCCGGAGGTCTTCGACAACTCGTTAGTCATGGACTAGAGAATATTGATGATCAGACTGCAGGCTTCATTGATTTCAAACAAAGACTTGATTGGAATTTCGGGATGGCTGGGCATGAGGGCAAGAGACAAACTGCAGAGGGGCCGACTCAGGCTTGGTAAAAAAATTTCTTGGACAATAGCACGACAAATGATGAGACTCAGGCAGCATGGCATTGACATAAGTTCATGACGCAGGAGTCAACACAAACTCTCCATATGTTTGGAAGAATAACCAAACAGAGGACACAACTCTATGTAGTGAGAACAACTTCCTAAGGTCATATTAAATCCCAGAGCTTGAAGAACAAACAAAAGGATGTGCTTTGTCCAAGGGTGACTCATTGTGCTACCAATAAAAAGAAAATACATTTCCCTTCCTCTTTTTGGGGTATATTTGATTTTTTTGTCATTTTCAATAATTTTGGAAAAAGAATAAAAGAATGCTACATTACAAAGGAGGAACAAGTGTCACAAACATACTAGTTCTAGGCACAAGGACAAGAGTGATGTTCAGAGAAAGGACATTCAGAAAATCCCCTCCCTGGGCCAAAGGTGTGAAGACGCAGAGGTAAAGTGCTACAGGGATTGCGTATAAGGCATGGTTCAGATGGTTCAGTTGAGAGAAACATGGAGCCAACATTAGGCCAAAGACATGGGTATTCAAACGTGATTAATAAGACACACAATGGCAACGTCCTTCGATGTAATTTTAATGAGCCCAGAGAATGTAAGCTCGACGATTTTTCATATTTAGAGAGTTTGAAAAAATGTAAAAGGAGACTCTGATGGGGTACCTTTTTTGAAGGTAGTCTAGTCATTTCGAAAAAGGGGTAAAGTATCATTGACAAGATGTCTATTCAAAACCATTTTAACGAGTGTGATAAAGACAAGATCACTCGACAATTTTTTCATTTTTAAGGAGTCTAAAAAAAGATTAACTATGCACTCCGTCAGAAATGTTCTTCTGGGCCATTTTAACGAGTGTGAAAGAATAAGGTCACTCGAAGATCTTTTCAATTTTAGGGAGTCTGAAAAGAGCTTAACTATGGACTCCATGGGGGTTTCTTTTTCATAAATTTAGTCCCTCAGGCCCGAAAAAGGGTTAAAATTATACATGAGAATACTCTTCTAGATAACCGAGGTTTCTAGAGTATACCTTTGTTTGTACAGTTGACCATCCAGACCAAAAAAGGGGTAAACTACTGTTGGAAAAAAGTGCCTTCAAATTTCAGTTTAATGAGCATGAAGGGAAGCAAGATCGCTCGACAATATTTTCATGTTTAGATGGTCTTAAAAGAGATTAAAAGAAGACCCGTGGGGGCTATGACTCATGTATGAAATTGGTTCAGGTAGAGCCCGCTGCTAGGCTCAGACCAAGAGTCTCTTCAATATTCAACTTGGAACGTCTCCCAAAAGGGAAGAAAACAAAAACCACGGTGTAAGTCCTCCCATGGTATAGAAACCATAATCATGGCTTCAAGGATAGCCTTATGAAGGCAATTCAAAATCCGAGAAATCACACAAACAAGGGTCGACAGTCCCAAAGGGTGAAGTAAACTGACCATACTCCAGATGACGATGGAGGTTCTGGCCAGGACTGGCAGAGTCTATCAGCTAAGAATCACAAGCATGAGGGCTTGATCATCTAAAAACAATGAGATCAGACTCAGAAGGATACTCAAGATCACTTGGACCAAGAGCAGGAAGTGAGGGATCCCATGCCCCCATTGGATAAACTAATGGATCAATTGTTGATTCCAAGTCTCTTGAAGGAAAACATGATTGCACAGGTTCCTGCTCAGAAGCAATTGAACATTGAGGATAAGACACCACATAATTAACCTGTGGTGGGGTAGAGTTTACCCAAACACTAGTGTTGGATTACTGAGAGGGGGGGTGAATCAATAATAGCGTAATTATAATCCTTTTTCTTCAAATGTTATATCAATGTATAATTATTATCCAATAATGAGTAGTAAGAAATAAACAATCACACACATACATAGTACACCAGTGTTTTACATGGAAAACCAAATCGAGAGAAAACCACATAATGATTTTTCTTATACGTCTTGAAGAATTACATTCATTGGAAGCACCAAATTCCTTTGTTTTCTAGTTGCAACTGGAAGGAGGTTCCAACCCCCTAGTTTCTCAAGCTACAACCTGAGGGAAGCTCCAACTCCCCAATTCTATGGCTACAACCAGAAGGAGGCTACAACCCCCAATGTTCTTGGGCTACAACTGGAAGGTGGCTACAACCACCTATCCTTGCCCCGTCCTTCCACCCTAAAGTATAAGTAGAATGATGGAACCACTGTCACACTATCACTGTGAGATATACTGCTGTAAAACCTATACCAATAAATATGAACCATGCATCAACCATGCATCAACCTGTACCTCAACCTGTAATCAAACTGTACCATAAACAAGTGCATCAACCATGCACCAACCTGTAATCAACATGTACCATAAACAAGTGCATCCAACCATGTACCAAGTATGTACCATCCATGTGTCAACTACTCATCAACTATGAATCATCAATATGTACCAACATCATCAACTATACACCTCATGTATGTGTGCCAACTCATCAACTACTTGTCTCAACCATGTACTCAACATGTTCCACAACCAAAATCCCTCATCAATTTCATCATCCAAATCTGATGTGTAGCTCTGTAATAGACTTGGTGTATATGATCACATTCTTTCAAACCTTCCTTAACTTTAAAAACAAGAGACTAGCATTTTCATCAAACTTTTCTTTAGTCTCACATGCCTAGTTTTGGATTAGTCAACAACAGTAACTTGAAGTAATCATAACTTCGAACCTATAATTTATAAAGATATGAAATTGATACACAATGTTAGTCAGTGTGTTTTATGCAATTCCTCCAAGTTTCACTACTTGGAACCTCTCAGAAAAGGAGTTATAGCAAAAATGACATACCTTGTTGAATTCTGGCTTATTCTAGAGAGTGACCTTGTAGAGCGTGCCCCGCACAAACTATTTGATGAACTGATCTTAAAATATTAAAAATCCTACTACAGATTATACCCTAACTAAAAAATTTGGTCTCACTCAATTTGGATATGTTATGAATACGTTATGACGTTTTTACCCGAAACACCTGATTTTGACTAGTTTCAGGACTGGCCACAAACCCTATTTTCCAGAGAGTGTAAATCCCAAAATAAAATGACCCACAATTTGAATTGTTTACCATATATACATGGATATGTTTTCTCACCTGCATAGCAATTTCACGGTCTGAATCATTATATAAACAAAGTTATAGATAAAATGGTGAGATGACCTGTAAATAACATACCTTAGAAAGCACCATCAAAATAATTTATCCTTCCTTGCATTTTGGCCTTCTTTTCTTCACCTTCACTCAGAATTATGGTTTATATATCCTTGGTTACCTCAGAAACATATAGATATTCAATATTCTGAAGTGTGATTCAAATGAGAGAGCCCTACCTCTTATTTATACTCTCCAAGTAGCTTCCTTAAAAACATCTTCTAGGTCACTTGGCCCACTTTCCTTATTTTAGGGTTGGGTCCACTTCTAATTTCTCCATTAAATTTATTATTGAAATA
>ML838837.1:0-13014 GCA_009831015.1 Picea engelmannii
CACTTGTCACTCCCTGGTTGTGCCACGTGTCACTTTGCTGACGTGATCTGTTGACGTGTGTTGGATCGATGGTCCATATCTCATGCGTGTTTTAACGGCTGCGATCAATTCGCGAACTCGCACATCGCGAAATCGGTGTTTCCATTGTCAAGTGTTCTTTGCATTTTGAAATCGCGATCCCCGATTCTCCGATGGCTTATCTCCCTCGCAGCTTCTGCATATCTGACAGCTGTCGGGGTTTTCTTCCAATCTGACGGCTGAGATCACTTCTTTTCTGCGCTTAACTCCTGCACTTAACATCTACGCAGCTTCTCCCGATCCAACAGCTGTCGGGATTTCCGAGTGAGATCCGATGGTTCTCGGTCTCTTTCCTATGCTTCTTGCGCATATAAGACTGCTATTCCTCCTGAGCTTAATTTCCTTTGTCTTCTGTTTGCCTGCCATATTCACTGTTGTACTTGCCATCAATGACAAGCATATGCTAACTGTTACACATTTCCAACAATACCTTCCTGTGTTTAAACTGTGTTGAAGGCACCCACTCTGATACTAATTGTTGAAACACACACTAACACTGAGAGGGGGGGGGTGAATCAGTGTCTGGAACTTTCGACTGCTTTTCACACCTACATAGATTAATTGAATAAGATATATGCAACTCAATTAATTATTCACAAACATGTGTAATACAAATTGTATGAAGTAGATAAAATATCTTTCTTTTATTTATTTAACTTGAATGAATACAAATAAAACCACTCCTTTAATATCTTCAAATTTAATTGAATATGATAGATCCAACTCTCTGATACAAGACATAGATTTTATTTCTCATATCCAACTGAGAAATGAGGAATCCAACCCTCATAACAAGACCCTGCTTGTTGATCTCATATCCAACTGAGATGTGAGGAATAAAACCCTTATAACAAGACTCATCTTCTAAACAGGCACCAATCCATTATATATATATATATATAATCCACCAAAACACCCTAGGATTCACCACTACTTCTGGTTTATATATTATTTCAATAGGTATAAGATTGAACCATTGTGTCTTTTGACATGAACCATTGCATCTCTTCATTTAATTTAACATAGATAATCTTCTCCTTTTATTCATTAATTTATCGTGTAAGTTTCTCAATTAATTAGAAGATTAATCTTGATTTGAATTTCGTCTACATGAGCTAATCACAGGTATGGATCGACTCTTTATAACGTTCCCATGCTTCTATTGCATCCCTAGTTATTCAACCTATCATATTCAATCTTTTACTATCTCTTTGTACTGTCATGGTGTTAATCTCGTCAAATTGCTTCACAGGACCCTAACTATTCATAGAAAACAAATTCTACAAAGGATCTTTCTTCAACCCACTTCCCTTTGTGACCATGGGCTTAAAACCATGGTCTCAGATATTCCAAACATTTTTTTTTAGTGATTTTCTCCTTCCACCCTTATTCTTCTACATGAGACTGTGTTCAAGTTTCCAAGGGCTTATTTACTTCTATCCCCTTTACACTCCTTATTATCTTTTTTACCTTATCACGTGACCGGTGTTGGAGCCAGGTTTGTTGGTACTTCGGCCTTCGGGATTTTGGCCTTTGCAATCCTTTTATTCTTTCGGAGTTGTTACCTTCTGGAGTGTTTACATCTCATGTTGGTTAATCCAATGGCTAGCATTACTCCCAAAGTTCTCATATTGACGGTTTGGTCCTTGTGCATTCATTGAAATGTGTCTTTTATATGATCGACGACTCTGAATTAATCTTTAGTTGAGGTGGATGGTTGTAATATACTCCAGAACTTCAAAGATTCATGACTCCGGGACTTCGGGTTACTATAACATCTGAAGTAGTTTAATTCCTCCAGAGGTTTACCTACCGAATAAGTCACAAAACAACGGTGATCTCTTGATGTTGGTTACAACCTCATGCTTACTCTATTCTTCCACTATGTTTGATCAATGGTCGAGAATCCTCCTGAATTAGATCAATGATTAACATTACTTCATGATTCCGACCTTCGATGATTAGTTGATAACAAAAGCTTGGATATCCTTGAAGTTAGTCATCTCGGACTGACGTGGCTTGTTGATGTCACTGAAGATGATGTGGACCCTAATTCTCTGTTTTGTGTGTCACCTGGATTCATGAATTTCAAGGTCCTTATGTGCCACAACGACCTTGAAATTTGTTATCCACCTGATTGGGCCATGTGTCATCTTTGTGCCATGCCACATGTCTCCCTCCTGGATCATGGCTTTTCACTTCATGGCTTCTGTACTTCATGGCTCTGAAAGTTTTTCACTTTTATATCAACCTTCAATCATCGTCGAAGTGCCAAATATGTGTTTCCACCATTTGATCTATCCTTGTCTTGATTCGACAACCTATGTTTACTCTGGGACTTTGTTCCTTTGGCCCTACTTATCCTATCCTTCCACTACTTCATCCAATGGTTGAGAATGGTCCCAAAATGGATCAACAGTTAGTGTTACTTCCAAACTTCAATATTTCAAGGCTTACCCTATCCTTCCACTTTATTTCGATCAATGGTCGGCGGGATTTACCAACTCTTCCTTTGATTCGATGGTCGACGAGAGTTCATGACTTCATGGCTTTGGCCTTTGGGTATTCCTACATGATTCAGACTTATTTTTGCCGAAGTGATCAACACCGGAGTTTACCACCATTGGACTCGCCTATCCTCATCCAATGATCACGATGCATTTCCCAGATCTAATGACCCTTATTCACTTCAGGACTTCGGGGCTCCGACCTTCGGGTATTCTTGGTTTTTTTTAACTTCTTGTCGCCGAAGTGGTCAGTGCCAAAGTTTACCACCTTCTTTACTTTAGTACAATCTAACGGTTCAAAATTTCCATTCCAGATTGACGGTCAACATTTAATTCTAAATTAAATCTTGATCTAATAGCTGAAAAGTAATCCAAAGATCCTTCATGATCGATGGTTGGCGTTTATTTCATGAGTTTAGGATTTCGTGGATTCTTCCTTGTCTCCAGTAAGCACCGAATTGGGGAAGTGGTGAACTGTCAAAACTTATGCTATCCTTCCACTTGGTTTTGATCAATTTTTGAGATTTTGACCGACTGTAACAGAGTTTCCTCACAATTCTAAGGGTGTTCAATTCTCTTCTTTTTTATCTATTCATCGTTATTTCTCCTGAGATTTTAATAATTGTTTGCGCATTATTTTATGCACTTATATTTAGTCGCTAACCCTCCTGAGCTTTTAATTCTTTGTGCTTTGTTACTCTTTACATGGATTCTCTACATGCTACTTTTCCTTAGCTTTAGGAGCATAGGATCATTGTCAATCCTATCGTGATCAACAATGATCACGAATTTCTTCTTCCCCAAGGTGATCTTCCTTTTTCTTTGATTAATGTATATGTTTGACTCATGTTTCCATCGATGAAAACACACAATCAATAATCCCAACACTTCTGACTCTAAATAAGGCTCCAATTTGATTTCTTCCTACACAAGATTAACCCAATGCTTTGAAAACTTTGCAAAGGTCTCTTGAGCACAAACAACTAAAAAAAAATGCATCCATGAATAAATAATTCAATTCAAGGAAATGGACAACAACTCCTAATCCTCCACCTTTGTTTCAAGGGAAACCAACTAATATTTCAACTTAATGATTCTAGTCAAGTATCTTGCCATATTATTTGTCTTGCTCATCAAAATAGTTGAAATCTAGTTTCGCAAGAGCATTTGTTGAGAAGAAAAATATTCTTGAAACAACTCAACCAAAGATTCAAATATTTCCTTACATGTCATCTTCTTTTCAATGTGAGAGATAAAATTGTCCTTGACAAAATAAAGAATGATTCTCTTCATTTTGACTTCCTTCTTCCGATGAGTAGCCAGTTGTGATGGGTCACTAAGTTATAGAATCTCTTTCGATACATGCTCCCAAATATCGACTTACTCCATAAAGAAAATAAAGTCTAATATTCCAAGGAACAGAATTGGAAACTCCATCGAGACTTTCATATTCTCTAAGACCAAGAGTTACCTCACACATCTTGAACAAGTCCTCAAGTGCATAAAATCAATAGTATATGAAGTAGACAAAACCATTTGTAGTGCTTAAGTGTTTTTCCCAAGAAACCTACAATGTCTGACCAAAAAACCTCAAACAAGGTCAATCACCTTTCTTAGGTAACCTTCATCTGAAATGCAAACTCTCGCTTACACCTAGAGCGGTCTCAGCCACAAAATCTCTCATACCATGTAGAAATTTCTGCAGATGGAGGTTTTTGATGCAATTAAAACATTTCACCTCTTTCCTAGAGGTTTCTTGGATCTTAACCTTGTGAATTTTAATCCTTAGGGTTGTTACAAAATATAAACAAAACATGAACAATAACATGCTATATTTCAACTCTTAAAAATACCAATCCATTAGGAAATTCAAGAAAAAAGATACCAGTGTATTCCAATAAGTTTCATTCCTCTCAAGTAATATTATCATCCATTTAATAGATCCAAATAAACTTACTGTAGTTGTAAATATAAACAACAAAACAACCCTCATATTGTTCAATATAAATGTTAAATCACATAAAACATTTACCATCAACTTATGTCAAATCATTGAGACATATAGTGTAAAACATTACAACCCATGAAGAATATATATCGTTGAAAATCAAATGTACAATTTAGACAAGTATTGGATAGGTAGAAAATTCATTAATATGCATAAATATGGAGTTCATTTACATACCATAGACTTATTGTAAACCTATTACAATCCTTTATCTCTCTGAAACCCTAGCTAGAGAGCCCTAGCTCACACTAAGGAGATCCAACAAGGATGCATCACACAAGCTTGTCCTCCAAGGGAAGACATCTCGTCTTTTTCTTCTCTTCACCAAGTGCAACCTAGGTTTTCATCTCAAAAAACTAAACTTAGTATTCAAGATTCTCCAAGATTCTCAAGAAACCCTAGTGACTCCAAGAGAGACATAGATCAAGTACAAAATAAAATCCAAGAGAGAGAGGGTTAGTTTTCTTCTCTTGATCACGTCTCTACATAAGAATGAACAAGAATTGAATGAGAAGTGAATGACTCTCTCCTTCCTTTATATACATGAAAGGTAAGGGAGGCCAAAAATACTTATGTGGGCCTATGCCCTTATAATCAATTGAGAACAACACATATAGTCTCACACATGTGCAACACTACACTACAAGGGTACACATGTGAAACTCCAAGGTGACGTCATCAACAAGAAAGGGTCCAAATCAAAGCAAGCTCCATGAGGAGTGTCCAACACTTCTCTTACAAGCCTCCAATGACTCCAACAATCCTCTTAATCCATGTACTCCACTAAGTCCACTCCCCCTACATTAACATTGTTGCAACCCAAGCATCCCTAAGTCAACTCCAAGAATCCATACAAACATCCAAGATACCTTATGATATTTGAGGCCTAATTCCCTCCTCCAAGATGAAAAATGATCCTCCTCATAAGTAGGGAATTATCCTAGAAGATAACAATCTCCATGTTCCCATCATGCATAATGTTACCAAATATGTCTGGAGATCTCCAACATCCTATGAAACAATATCATGCAAACACCCAATTAAGTTTAGAAAACCACAAGTAAGTCATCGCCAATGTGAAAATCCATCATGGGATATCTCTCATGTGAAAATCCATTATGGACCATCTAAGGATGATCATACACCATGTACCTCAAATCTCATGAAACATCCCCTAACAAAGTGTAAGCACTTTTGGAATAGCCTTGAAATCTAATATCCCTAGCCCTTTACATTATGTTAGTTGAGGCATTCGACCATATCATCTTTGATAGAATGGACCAATGTTTCCTAAATACATCCTTATCCTTAAACAAGGAGTGGGCTAATAAATGGGCACTTCTCAAATTATTTTTCATTACCATCGTTGTGGACTAGACTTCTATGGAAACCACTAAGGATTGTATCCACACCATTTTTTGTCAAGCCTCAAACTCCAAAATTCAATGGGAAAAATGCAATGCTACAAAATTTACAAGATATGTTTTTTTGGCTCTCAAAATAAGGTTGGTTGTGGTTTTGACATGATCTTCATTAGTGTCCCATTTGTATTTAAATCCTCACTGAAGGACCTATGGTATGTGGTACTCCTTCAGTGAATAGAAAAGAAAATTGAAATGGTTCACTAAGCTTATGTTGCTAATTGCCAAATTCTAAATATGCAAGAAATCCTTGGTAGCCATGCATGTGTGCTACTTCTCTTGTTGGGTATAAACCCTCTATTGATTCCTACATCTTGCAACAAGAAATAAATCTACACATATTCCTTTGGGCCAACATTGATGAAAGAAAAGGGTTCCAACTAGTCAACTAAAACTTATGTTGCAATACTAGAGACTAGGAACCATTATATATCATCATACCCATCTTCAAGTGCATGCATTATGTGCTAATCAGGTGATGTGTGAAGTGGACTAAATATTTGTATCCTTTAATATGTATCTCGTTCCACTAAAAAACACTTTTAACATTCAGAGCTACAAACAAGTGCATGATGGGAATGTGGAAAAGGGTATCCCTATATGTATGATGCATCACAAACCCACCATCTAAGCCTATATGTTTCATTTTTGTAAGCTAGTATTTATATTTATATTATACAAAAAGGGTTACATCCATAACCCCCTATAGCCTACCATGAAGGAAATCAAACCACAAGGTGTTAGAAAATATAACCATTGATTTCTTATCCATATCAGGAATAGTCTTAATTATATACAACAACTTCTATAGAATCCTAGATATAGTATTTAAGAAAGCATATACTAACTAGAAAGAAAAAAACATCGAATCATATTGATTTAAACTAGCTTGATATCTAGTTAGAGTTAGCCTAACATGTCTTGTGTTGATGATGCATGAAGCATATCTTGATGTTGTTTTTCTTTAGGCATGAGGTCCTCCTCTATAATGATATGATTGGAGGGAGTAACTCTTGTATTTGGAGTCCTTGCTTCCTCTTGCATTCCCTCATTGTCCTTTTCTTATATCTTAGAAATTGTAATGATGGCTCTAAAGACCACTTTGAATGCCACCTCAAATTGTTTGTCCATAATACAAAATTGGTGTATAATGGCCTTGTGTTGCCCCCCCTTTCCTCCACAACTTGAGCTATGAAGGATTTGGTGAGCTAGTAAAACTTAGCTACTTGGAAGAACTTAGTATCTCGAGTTCTAGAGAACCCGGGGTCAAAGACCCAACCTTTAAATTCTTGTTCTATATGTTCTCTAGTCACTCTGCTTATTTTCTACTTCATAGAAGATTCCAAGTTTTATGTTTCCTCCTTTGCCTGAGGAGGGAATCTAGATTGATTGAAACACTCAAATTTGATAATGTCCTTCTACACTCGGGTTAGATAATTATGAGAGCCATGAGGGATAGATTTTTGAGAGGTGTATTTCAATTTTCCCTGAGCCCCTTTCCTACTTGGTTCGTGGATAGTTCCCGTGAGATATCTTTCCATAATTAACCCCCCAGAGGAGGAGAAATGGCCAGTGGGTTGAGTGAAATTGGATAAGATGAGAAGTTAGATAAGGGGGATAGGATTCTGGGAGAACCTAGGGGAAAAGGGGTGTCCAACGCCAGTGAAATTTGGAAAAAAAATCCCAACAGGGTGATGATTCTAAATGACAGAGTTACCCAATTGAGATCAGGATAGATAGCCAAGTGAAAGGAGCTACAAGGAGACCAGGTCTTTCCTTCCAGAGGATTTGAATAATTTTGTACATGCTTAAGCCTTGTCCTCCCTAAAAGAATCAATCATCCAAAAACACCTAATCCATATTCTAACCTCCTTATATTAAAATATATAGAACACTAAAACCAAATAATAGCATGCAAATACTAACCAGGAAAAGAAGTAATAGGATAGGGGCACCGTCATTGAGCCCCAAACCAAATTTTATAGTTCCTATGAAACCTTCCATTTCCTCCTGGAATTCATCTTTCTCAAGTTGTGGATTGGCCAAAAGAATCCTTCACCCAATTATGCTAATGATGAGTTCTCTATCCCCCACTTGTCTCTACTTATTGCATGGACTTAATTTTAAACAATCTACTATCGCAATGAAACCTCACCTCCGGTAGCCGCTCACTTTCTCTCTCATTACTCAAACAACACAGAAGGGATTGCATTGATATTCCAGTGTCTTATTCATCCCCTTGTTTATCCATGTTGACAGTGTCATAATAACCCCACCTCTCACCCCATTTCGGTGTAATCATCTAATCTTATATGTTCATGAGATCTCTTCCTATTTAAGTTATAAAAAGGCTAAAACTATAAGTAACCAACCTAGTACAAAACATTTTAAAAATCTTGCCTCTAGAAATTCATTAGTGTATGTCAAACATCTCGAGCAAGAAAAGGTTAAGAATTTGTGGTGCCCATAACCCATGAAGTCATAAGCAAAGGTTAATAATTTGTGGTGCCCATAACCCATGAAGTCATAGAGGGAGTCATGTGAGTCCCTAAAGACACTGCTTAGTTCTTGAACACAAACACGAGATTTAATACAAGAGACATCAATATTGTCATTGATAAAACAAGGTTGCATGGTAGCGCAGTCCCTGCCAACGAGCTTAGAAAGAAAATTGTGGAAAATGGGGTCGAATTGTAAATGAAAAGAAGTGTTTGGTGAAAAATGTATATCAGGTAAATGTTCTGTGCAACATGTATATCACGGAAGATGGGGAAAAAGTAAATCATGGTTGGTAGGGAGAGAAGCATCTAATTTTTGTAAGTATATAACAAACCTAATTTTTTTGAAAGTATATAAGAAAGTAAAGAATTTGTTGACAGTGCAAGATTAAATTTGTAAATTTAAATGCATTTTCCATATGGACTGGTGAAAGATAAAAATATATGATGATACAAACTTAATAGGAGACAAGAAATATAAAAATTTAAATGCATTTGTGAACATGGGGTATAAGTAAATGATGCTTGCATTGTTGAACACCATTTATTTTGAAATATATAAAAAAAATAAAAGTTTGTAACATATAAAAGAGTAAATGCATTTTCCATACAGACTGTTGAAGGATAAGAATAAAAGTCTAACATATTAAAAAATAAATGCATTTGTTATACAGAGAGCTGAAAGATAAGAATAAAGTCTGTAACATATAAAAGTTTAAATGCATTTTTATTTGAAATCTGTCAAAAAATAAAAGTTTGTTACATACCACTGCAAATTTGAAATATACAAAAAAATTAAAGTCTGTTACATATAAACCGGGATTTCAATGCGTTTGTCATGTAGACTAGGATTGGGGCTCTCGCGGACCATTAAAGAAATATGTACAAGAAATAAGATTGTGAAAAGAAGATAGAGTGAAATAGCTACAAAAGAAAATAAATGGAAAGGTATAAGTGTTTGCCTATACATCTTTATTTAAGAAAGTGGAATAACTGGGTTGAGAAAGAAAGAAAGATGTGATAAGTAAACTTACAGTGAGGGTACATATTAGGGATTTTTCTATTTGCGTGTGGCTACCGTTTCGTTGATGTCGGTGAGGACTGTGGTTTCAAGGATGTTCTCCATGGCTGCTGGAATGCTGGAAACTGCCTGTTGTCTTTTGTTGGCGGCCTATTTCAATTCCCTTTTGAGCCATTCTTCAATGTAGCCTCTCATTGGGGCGATGTTGATCTCATTCCAGATTTTGATGTTGAAAAGATCATTTTCTAATTCCTGGAAGTCAATAGAAAGATTAGAGAGAGCCTGATGAATTTCCTCATTCTATACTTCATATTTGACTAGCCAGTCATGGACGTGAGATTGATCAAATTGAAGGATGATGTAAAATGTTTCCAAAGACAAGGTCTTCAACATAGCAACCTATTTATCGAACTCTTGCCTGGTTAAGGGAAAGGAGTTTTTGATTAAGAGGGGGTCTTGGAAGTTGTTGGTTTTCCCGGCTAAGTGTATATTTGACAGCTTTGTGAATAATTTATCTTTCTTCGATATGGCTTGTTCACATGACTGAACAATGAGACACAGGTTCTTTACTTTTTCTTTGCAACATGCATTCAATTGCCCGATCCGGTTTTTGGATGGAATATCTTCTTCTCTTCTTTTTGTTTTATCATATTGTTGACAATCTTGCCAAAAGGGATGACTATTTTTAAAAAGATTTTTTCTTCATTTTTTAATTCGGCTTGCAAAAGCTCGAGCAAGCTATGTTCCCTGGTTCCAATGGAAGCGATGGTTTGTGATCTTTTCCATGCATCGGTAACCAGTTCCATTCTTTTTTTGATATTGTTCTCCACATATCCTTTACAAGATGCAAGCAGGGTGGAGGATGCTTTTACATTGGGTGCAGGGGTACCAGGCATGGCTATTGCCAAAGGATCAGCAAGCAATGGCATAGGAAAGAAAGAGTCTTCCAATTCCTTGACTCGGTCCTTTAGTCTAGCATTCTGGCTCTCGATGCGTCCAATGGAGTCATGAACTGCTTCTCTAGTCGCGGTGTGAAGTTGAGAGATTTGGGACAACCGCATGTTGGCAATGTCAACCTCTAAATGAGATTTTCCTTTGATATTTTTAACATTTTTTTTCTCAAATATCAATTTTTTGTTCCGGCTATCAAAAACAATGCTCTGGAACACGAAGCATTCATCTTCATCAAAATTTTGGGTAACGGATATGTCCATTGGATGGCTATGGGGAATGGTGTATTCAGGATGATCAAGCAAGGGGAACATGGAATCCAGATCAGTGTCAACTTCCATGTTCTCACTCTGAATTTTCGGCTCTTCCGCTTGCCCCACATTTTTTTTCTCTTCTTCTCTACTAGAAGCTTGTGAGAACTATCAATTTTAGAGTGAGGAGGGTCATTATCTCCTCCTCCGTTTGAAGAACTCTAGGTTTCTTTGTTGTTGTGATGGGACATTGGAGTGATGCTCCGAGATGTTGTACTTTTTGGAGTGGTATTTGCAGATTGAACACTCTTGTCACTGAGGTATTTCCCCTATTGCGTGTACAATTTAGTGCAGCTTTGCACTGTCTCTACGTCGTCGGCATCAAAGGAAGGACCGTCACTATCTTTGTTTTTGGGTAGGTGTTTATTTACAAAACAATCCTCGAGGCCAAATGATTGTAAATGTTGTCTAAAAATATCATAGGGCTTGAATCCTATTATGTATTCAACATATCTGAGGTTGGAGATGCTAAAATGTGCTGCGAAATCGTCAATTTTGTTGACGTTTTTAAACACAAACTCCCCTATTTTCCAAGGCAGAGGAATGACCTGTTTTTTTTTCTTCCTTTGGAATAGATGGAACCAGTAGTTGTATTAACGTGCTACTTCTGCAATAAAAATTATGTCCGTAATGGGACATGGAAGGAGAGAAGGTTGTTTCATGGAGCCAAAAATTCTTATGACAATGTAATTATCCAAATGTTGGAGTGTCCCCTTTTTGTCCAAAAAACTAGTTTCCTGTTCAGATATGCGAGGAGCATCTTCTCCTAATAACAAAACTTTGAAAACAGACAGCCAGCCATTAAAAATCTCATAAAAATAGTGGGAATCCTTGTGTTTCCACAAGGCCTGGTACCAGAACATTACTGGGTGGAATTCGCAGTTGACATTCTTGGATAGAGACAGTTGTGGAAATCGATAGGAATGTGCTATTGCAAAAACTAAATAGGATGACATATGAAATTTATTTTCCCTTTTGTAGCTTGACAATTGGGAAGAGATTTCGTAGGAAATTAACCTGCCCTAACAAAAAATGGCTTGTTCATTGACTGTAAAATACAAAATATAAAGAGCCATGCAGGAAATAGTATCTATGGACTCCTGTCCCGTTATTCTTGTATATAGCCAGGAAATTTCACAAAATGGATTTTTAAATGAACTAACCTACATATTTGTAATATCTTCAAGAACTAGATTCAGGTTTTCCAAAAAAAGGGGCAAGAGGTCCAATCTATTATTATGCTTTGTTGGGAACTGTTTTCAATCTTCTCCTTCGAACGTCAATGTTGGCTCGGGCAATTTCAGCATCTGGCAGAAGACCGGATGCGAAAAAGAAACAGAAGAATGGTCGTGCAATGGAATAATTATTTTCTCTGCAATAAATTTATCGGGGCACCAAGAGACCAGGTCCTTACAGTCAAAAACCTAAGGGACACAGCTTGCATGAGCAATCCCAGAGGTCCAAATTACTTGGTTCTCTGTGCAGAGGTTGAGTAATAAGAAAATGCCTTGGACCAGTGGAAGTTCTGGTTCTCACGCACGAAGATGTTCACTGTATCTCCATAGAGCTGGTGTCGAGCTCATGCCATAGGTTTATGAGAAGGTTGTTTTGCTACAGATGATGGTTTAAATGAACAGTTAGAGCGAATAATGTAGATTTTTCCTAAATCTTGGTTAAATTCTTATGAATAAGAAAGCTCCTCGAGCCTTTCGCTGATTAATGACAATCTGTATTGGTGGTGCATGATGAACTATTAGCAGTAAAGTTTATTTATTGCATATTTAGAAATGTGAAGGTGGTGGGTACAGCGAATAGAAATTAAGGAATGGAGGTTTCGTGAACATGCAAAGGCCACGCCATGTGAACGCGATTTCATGATTTTGAAATGAACACTCGAAAAGGATAATATAATCCCCCCGCAAATTTTAGTTTGATGCACATCAAATTTTGGTTTAATGCACATGAATACGAGATGTCCTCAAGCCTTTCACCCATCAATGACAATATATATGGTTTCTGCATGATGACCTATTAGAATTAAATGCCATTAATTCCATATTTAGAAACAAGATATGTATGTGTGTATATATATACATACATACATACATACATACATATATATATATATATATATATATATATATATATATATATATATATATATATATATATATATATATATATATATATATATATATATATATATATATATATATATA
>ML838837.1:13040-43823 GCA_009831015.1 Picea engelmannii
TGTTTTATTATAGAGAAGTGTGAAGGTGAAAGAGACGACGGAGAGAAAGGAAAGAATGGCAAGCTCTAAAAAGCAGTCGGACAAGATTCGGGTTACGGGAATAGTCAGGACAACCGAGTGTTGCATGGTGAAATTTCATGTTTTGGAATTTTTGAGTGCAAAATGTGTAAAACGGAAGAGATCATGATGGGGTAGTTCAGCCACCGGTTTGTATATTTGCAGAATTCCAACAAAGTGGCTAAGTATAGAATAGGGAAATTGCTAATTTCATGAGTAGAAATAAGATCTTATATATAATTGCCAACTGCTAATTGCAAAGGGGCGCGGACATAGGAAACAACCACTATGAACTGAATATATCTTGAACCCGCCAAAGCGACGATTCCCCAAAGAAATTTGAACAAATGGTGAAGTATGGAAAGCGTACAAACGGGCTTCAAAATGGGGTGACAATTGTTCCACTAAATATGCAAGGACCCGATGGTTAAATTGCATTTCTCAAAAGTTTTCAGTGCAAAAATGTGCACCATAGAAAAGGGCATGATAGGTGGATCGTAATACAGAAAAGGGTATGATCTAAGAATGGTTGCAAATTTGTATATCTGTCAATTTGTATATAGCGGAGCTACGAATGTTGTTTGGAGGTCATGGAAAAGTAGAAGTGCAATGCTGACCAGACCACCGCGCAAGTCCGCCTGTCAATTTATATATGGCGGAACTTTGGGTGCCAGTTGTGGGACAAGGAACAATAGAGGGTCAATTTAAATAAAGGGGAAGCAGTCGTTGTAAACGCATGAATCTGCGAAGATGTGAAGCTGCAGAGCAATGCATTCTTGGGAAAATAAATGATTAAGTAACCAGGAAGAGGAACTAGAGGGAATAAAAGAGTGGGAAAATAGAAAGGCGGAAGGCAGATTTCGTAAGCACAAATTGATTTCGAAGAAGCCCCATTGTTGCAAAACCATGATCTACTAATTGTCAGCAAATGTGTTGTTGAAGAATACATTTGATTGCAACGTGCGCGTGCAACTATGTTCTTGATACATTATTCCATGACTGTAACATATCAACTTAGCTACTAAACTTGTTTTTGTACTAATTGCTAGCAAATGATTTATTGAAGATTAGATTTTATTGGAATGTGTGGGTGTAACTGTGTTCTTGATACATTCTTCCATCATTGCAACATATTAACTCAAGTATTAAACTTTTTGCATTATGGGTTGTTAGCATTAAAACTTAATAATTGCATATCTAGAAACAAGAATAACGATTTTGCTGCAACATTGTACATTGGTATTAATAAACACAAGATCGAAGAAGAACGAGAGCACTGAAGAATGGAAATTAGAACATGCATTAAACCCAAAAACGAGGCGACAATGAAGAGTCCAAGGCAAAAAAAAATTAATAGCAAATCCATTTAAAAAAATAAGAAAAACACCGAGTACTGTACATCTATGCTTAGAAATTGGACCCAGTTCTTCGGGCCAAAACATTGAAGGTATCTACAACAAACACATGCACGGGTTCTGTAGTGTGCAAGATCCTTGAATTTTTCTCCTCGATGAATCATCCTCTGGTGAAATTGATATTTTTCAGAAGCTTTCCCTGAGGAAGAAAATGAAAAACAGCTTGCATGTGCAATTCCAGAGGCCCAAATTAGTCCATTCTGGGCAGAAGGAGATGACTAGTAGGAAAATGCATTGCAGCAGTGAGAGTTTTGGACCTGATGCCCGAAAATGTTAAAAAATATTTTTTTGGCTTAAAATATATCTCTAGGAGCATCAACATATCATTTCTTTACAGTGAAACTCTTTCGCCCAAAACAGACTAATTTGGAACTCTGGAATTCCTACTTTCGCGGTGCAAAGTGGCTATTGCGTTCACCATCGGTTTCTTTTCTGAAACTTCTTTTGGTGTTGTCATGAATGCGATCACGGAGCTGGGAAGGTCCATTCGTTATGGTTGATTTAAATTTCGGCCCAGTAGTGGGAATATTCTCTACATTGCCATCATCCCTTGCCGTATCATCATCCATCGGATCATATTCTTCCGGCTCAGAATTCATGGCATCAACTAGCCATGACTACAACTGGGTAGGTTCTCTGAGAAGCCAGGGTTTCCATGGAAGTTTTTGGCTTGAAATATATCTCTCGGTGTACCAAGGGACCATCTCTTATTTTTCTCCTGGGTGGAGGGAGATGAATAGTAAGAATATGCCCTGGAATAGTGGAACCTCTAGCCATTATACCCCAATGTGTTTACTGTGTGTGGAGAGAAATGCTGCCATAAGTTATTAAGAATTTCCATTTGATCAAGACGATGTTTGAAATGAAAATCGGGGAGGGATAATATAACCCTCCGCAAATTATAGTTTAATGCGTATCAATGGAATATCTCCTTGAGCCTTTCGTTGATCAATGACAATTTCCAAGTTTCATGCGGAATGACCTGTGACCATCACAGTTCACTAATTTCACAATTAGAAAAAAAGTGCGAAGGTGGCGATGACAGTGAAAAGAGATTTAAGAATCACAAATTTGTTAATAACACCCACCCGCTAGTGCACAAAAAAAAAAGAGTGCGTCGCCTTTGAACTGAATACTTGGAAAGGATAATATGCTTGTGCAAAAATCTTAGTTTAATTCGTACTAATGACAAATCTTCTCCGGATTTTTGGACATTAATGCCAATTTTTAAAATTGTTGCAGGATGGCTACTAGCATTAAAGATTAATTATTGCATATTTGGAAACAAGTATGAAGGTAGCGGCGATGGCGAAAATGATTCCAATAAATACCAAAGTATGGAAAGCGGTCGGGCGGGTTACAAAAGAAAAAGGGTAGAAGATATACCCAGGAGATGTGAAGGACTTATGGCTCTCGGCCTAGCAAGCGGGTTCTCACCCTGGCTGGCTGAAAATTGAGCCTCTATTGTTTTGTGTCCTACAAATAGCACCTACACTTCCGCAATATACAAATTGACAGGCGGACTTGCGGGTTGGTTGGTTCAACATTGCACTTTTTTTTGTCCTTAAGCGATTCCGTATTAATTCCATATTTAGCCACTTTTTTGGATCGGGGGTTGTCGAGATGGCGGGAAAAAAATTGGGCATCTATTGTTCCATGCTCTACAAATAGCACTGACAATTCTGCATTATACAAATTCAGAAGCTGACCCGCGGTAAATTATTACTGTTAAATATTTATATTGCAGAATTTAATTAGACGAGAAAGTTTGTACAATGTGGTCGGTCGAGTGATACAATAGTATTTCGACAAACGAGAAATACATAGTAAACATGTTCTTTTATAAAGTATGGACATGAGATTTTATATAACATATGTGAATCCCTCATTCCATATTTGGGCACTTATTTTTTCGCGCGTTCGCGGCCTAGTGGGTTGAAAATTGAGTATCTATTGTTCTGTGTTCTACAAATAGCACCTACAGTTCCGCGATATAGAAATTGAAAGAAGGAATTGCGGAGATGAGTCTCTATATAAGCTATAGACATGAGATTTTATAGAGCATATGCAGATCCCTCATTCCATACTTAGGCACTTTTTTTATCGTGTGTTTGCGGCCTGGCAAGCTAAAAAAAGAGTCTCTATTGTTTTGTGCCCTACAAATAACACCCAGATTTACGCGATATACAAATTGACAAGAGGACCTACGGGCTGCTTGGCTGAACATTGCATTTGTATTGTTCTAGAACATATGTGGATCCCTCATTCCATACTTGGGAACTTTTTGGATAGCAGGTTCGCAGCGCGGGGGGATGAAAAATAAGTATCTATTGTTCTATGTCCTACAAATAACACCTACACTTCCACGATATACAAATTTACATGCGGACTTGTGGACATAGTCTCTATATAAAGTATGAAATGAGATTTTATACAGCATATGCGGATCCCTTGTTCCATACTTAGGCAGTTTTTGGATCGCGGATTCGCAGCCTAGCAAGCTGAAAATAGAGTCTCTATTGTTTTGTCTCCTACAAATAGCATCCACACTTCTGCGATATACAAATTGACAGGTGGACTTGAGCTGGTTGGATGAACATTGCACTTTTATTGTCCCGTAGTGATCCTGTATGAATTTCATAGTTAGCAATTTTTTTTGATTGGGGGTTTTGGGGCTGGTGGGATGAAAATTGGGGCTCTATTGTTCCGCGTTGTAAAACTACATTGTTCTAGAAGATATTTGAATCCCTCATTCCATACTTGGGCACTTTTTGGATCGCAGGTTCACAACCTAGCGGGCTGAAAATTAAGTATCTATTGTTTCGTGTCCTACAAAGAGCACCTAGACTTCCGCGATATACAAATTGACACGCGGACTTGTGGACATAGTCTCTATATAAAGTATGAAATGAGATTTTATACAACATATGTGGATCCTTCATTCCATACTTAGGCAGTTTTTGGATCGCGGGTTCACGACCTCGCGGGCCGAAAATAGAGTCTCTATTGTTCGCTCTCCTACAATACGACCTAGACTTCCGTGATATACAAATTGACACACAGACTTGTGGACATAGTCTATATATAAAGTATGGGATGAGATTTTATACAGCATATGCGGATCCCTCATTCCATACTTAGGCAGTTTTTGGATCGCGGGTTCGTGGCCTGGCGGGACGAAAATAGAGTCTATTGTTCCCTCTCCTACAAATAGCATCCAGACTTCTGCGATATACAAATTGATAGGTGGACTTGGGTTGCTTGGCTGAACATTGCACTTTTATTGTCCCGTAGCAAGCCTGTATGAATTTCATATTTAGCGATATTTTTTTATCAGGGGCTCTGGGGCTGGCAGGATGAAAATTGGGGCTCTATTGTTCGGCGATGTACAAACACATTTTTCTAGAACATATGCAGATGCCTTATTCCATACTTGGGCATTTTTTTGATCGCGGGTTCGCAACTTGGCAGGCTGCAAATTAAGTATCTATTGTTTTGTGTCATACAAATAGCACCTAGACTTCCGAGATAGACAAATTGACACACAAACTTGTGGACACAGTCTCTATATAAAGTATGGCATGAGATTTTATACAGCATATGTGGATCCTTCATTCAATACTTAGGCAGTTTTTGGATCATGGGTTCACAGCCTGGTGAGCCGAAAATAGAGTCTCTATTGTTCCCTCTCCTACAAATAGCACCTATACTTCCACGATATACAAATTGAAACGTTGAATTGTGGACATACTCTATATAAAGTATGGAATGAGATTTTACACAGCATATGCGGATCCCTCATTACATGCTTAGGCATTTTTTGGATCGTGGGTTCGCGGCCTGGTAGGTTGAAAATAGAGTCTCTATTGTTCCCTCTTCTACAAATAGCATCCAGACTTCTGTAGTATACAAATGAACAGGTGGAATCGGGCTGGTTGGCTGAACATTACACTTTTATTATCCTGTAGCGATCCCATATGAATTTCATATTTAGCGATTTCTTTTGATCGGGGACTCTGGGGCTGGTGGGATGAAAATTTGGGCTCTATTGTTCGGCGCTGTACAAACACATTGTTCTAGAACATATGCGGATTCCTCATTCCATACTTGGGAACTTTTTTTATGGAGGGTTCACGACCTAGAGAGCTGAAAATTAAGTATCTATTGTTCTATGTCCTGCAAACAACACCTAGAATTTCGTGATGTACAAATTGATACGCAGATTTGTGGACATAGTCTCTATATAAAGTATGGAATGAAATTTTATACAGCATATGTGGATACCTGATTCCATACTTGGGCAGTTTTTGGATCACGGGTTGGTGGCCTGGCGGGCCGAAAATAGAGTCTCTATTGTTCTTTCTCCTACAAATAGCACCCAGGCTTCCATGATATACAAATTGACAGGTGGACTCGGGCTGGTTGCCTGAACATTGCACTTTTATTGTCCCGTAGCGATCCCGTATGGATTTCATATTTAGCGATTTTTTTTGATCTGGTCTCTGGGGCTCGCGGGATGAAAATTGGGCCTCTATTGTTCCGCGTTGTACAAACACCACCCACAACTCCGCGATATACAAATTGACAAATGGACTTGTGGGTTGCCTGGCTCAACATTGCAGTTTCATTGTTCCTTGTCCTCCAAATAGCACTCGGAGTTCCACGATATACAGATTGACAAATGGACTTGAGGGATGGAAGGTTCAACTTTGCCATTGTTTATAGATGTTAATCCCTATCAACTATAGAGCATATCTAAAAACAGTATTTTCAATACTAAATTTTTTATATTGCAGAATTTAATTAGACGAGAAAGTTTGTACAATCAGGCGACTGATATAAAAGTTTTCCGACAAACGAGCAATACATAGTAAACATGTACTTTTAGAAAGTATGGACAAGAGATTTTATAGAGCATATGCGGATCCCTCATTCCATACTTGGGCACTTTTTGGATCGTGGGTTCTCGGCCTGGCGGGTTGAAATTTGAGCCTCTTGTGTTCCGTGTCCTGCAAATATCACCCAGACTTCCGCGATATAAAAATTGACAGGTGGACTTGTGGACTCCACATCTGGCGAGTTCAATATTGCAATTGTTTAGTGATGCTCATCCTATCTAAATTTATTTAAAAACATGATTTTCAAAACAAAAATATTAATATTAACTATTGTTATTGTACAAGTTAATTACATTAAATTATTAAAGGATGTTAAATCGCTTATTTTTTAAAAAATGAAGGAAACAAAAGAATTTTTTTTAAGATTATATCACTGTAAGCATAAGAAGGACCAATTTGAATTTTAAGGCCCTCTTGTTCATATGATAGCACAATTGCACTCCGCATAGTATATATTTGTTGATTTCAAATTATTCTGGGATATTAATTTTACTAAGTTCATCGAATAAGCAAAAATGCCAAAACAACGACCAATTGGAATTTTAACAGCCTCTTGTTGGTATGATAGGACAGTTGCACTTTGCACAATATATATTCGTTGATTTCAAATTATTTCAGAACAATAATTTGATCAATTTCATCGATCAAGGAAATCTTCTAAAGCAAGTAACATAGTACATTTGTGTCACAGCGACATAGGAATTATCAGGCGCATCTGCGTGCCAGCTGGCTAAAACGAATCAATTATATTGTTCTCTATCCTCCAAAGAATAGCTGGAGTTCCACGGTATACAAATTGGCATACAAAGCAGATAACCAAGAACCAACCATACTTTAAACATCTCGTAAGCAAGTTCCCAAAAGGTTCCATAGATTAGAACCCATCGACCTTTGCACCAAACAATTTGACATACAAAGAAAAGACGTCACCGCATTCGTTTTCTCTTGAAACAGACTTTCATATGGATGTTGAACAAATATTAGAGAGAGACATGAGGTATTTTCGTTTCCTCCCAAAGTTTGATATAATTTTTTTTTCCCCTTCTTTAGACGATATGAAAAATTGCATTGTCCTCATTTAAGGTGAATTTGCTCTGTATCCGAAGTTGTCGTAGCATGTAGACACTGCTTGCCTTTTTCTTTAGATATGTTTCATACGACAACTCTACCAACTTAGGAAGCACATTTTGTAACAAAGGTTGTCTAACCATACAGTGCATGGTTGTGTTTCCCATGGTTCGGATAACACCATTGACACAATGTCCATAAATATATGGACATTTTTCACCGTATCGCAGACAATCAATCGTATCATCACTTATCAAAGAGGAGGCAGAAGCAGGAGAATGGCATTTTACACATACAAGCTCAAAGGGGGTCGAGTACACATTGGCTACAACTAAAAGACATTCAACCTGGGAATGCGAGCAAAGAGATTAATACATTGAACAATATAATACACAACTGCACCCCCCCTCCCCTTTAATAAAAAAAAATTAAACAGGTGCAGAAATTTGTTGAAGGCTATTTCTATAAGCAAAGTGAGGATGATTTTGTGAATGTATACGCACAACAATTGTAGAGCTAGCTAGTTTCTCCAGATCCTTTACTATATTTTCTCACAACTCTGTTACAAACGTTGCCTAGGTTGTCCGAAAGATCCTTTCTCTAGCATCCTTCTTCTTTGTTATATTTTTGAACAACATAAGTGGAATTTTCCCTCTATGCAATTGTTGTTCCATTGGTGAAAACAAATCTGAATACGTATTGAACAATTGTAGCTACAACATGGAACAGTGAAAGATTTGTGTAACTTATCCGACATATATGCAGACGCGAAAGTAAAGAACAAAACTAAATATGAAAAGTGGTAGCATTGCCTTGTCGTTGTCTGAATCTCCATCCTTTATATGAAGAATGTGTTGCGACCCAAATTTTCTCTCCAGTGTCATAGCAGCCCCAATCGTTCCTATTGGGTAAATATTAGTGCTTTGCGCAAGCTGGCTGATAGTCAAGTCTGGGAGGAAGCGATATTCTGAACAAATAGAAGGAATGTTTTCCACAATGCTTGTTTCGTTGAGTGAAATAATTCGATCCCAATCACCACGGTCATATGTTGTTTTGGGAAATATATTAAAATTTGTAATGGATATCCCATTACGCGGAAATATCTTTTCTGCATGTTTTTGGACAAGTTGTGGAGGAACAGTCAGTTTCACTGTCATCATGGCGTCCTTGTCTGTCATATCAGCATGCATAATGGATCTAATTTTGTTTTCCTTGTCCAAGTAGGTGGTATAGACAACCATTATGTCCCCGACGAACTCTTGTCCAGTTTGGCGGTTGTTCAACCCCTCTATTGATAGTACTTTGGATGTCACAACTCTAGACCTAATGACATTTTTTGAACAGGAAAACTAAAGTGAATGGTAGTGTGCTAGAAGTACATGCATAGTTTTGATGAACTATGGAGCCACAGTTTCACAACCACACCTCTTAGTCTACAGAACATGTAGCACGTTTGGTGTCTCTCTTGTACTTGTTGATACTTCTTGCGAGCTTCAAACCATGTATTGCAGATGGCATCGGCATATCCTCCATGTCATAGATCAATATATAGCCCAGGAAATTTTTCTAGTAAACATAGTAAGAGAAGAGCGTATGCATATTTACCTTTGGCCTTGTCGGTTTGCCGATGTCTGGGATGACTGACTGCTCATGGCCATGTCACTAGTCCAACTTTTTCCGATACAAGCATGTGCAGATGAACATCAAGACTAGACGAATATATGCATTGTATATTGTCCATCGGAAGGACCAAATAACCGTAAAACTGTATGCATCTTAATTTTTTAACTGGAGAAATGTTTAACAGTAAACAGGGCGTGACCGCGGGCCACCATGTCCAATCTGTATATCGCGGACCCCCGGAACCCAGGGGAGCAATATTCAACCTGTCAACCTGGCACCCACAATCACGAAAGTGGGTAACTATGGAATAAGGTAGAAACATGACCATATATGTCAATCCGTTAGTCCGCCAACCTGCGCACGAAGGAATTTTCGGAAACCACACTAAGTAGATGAATTAGAAAACAAAAGGGATAATAGAAAATGGAAAAAGTAGAAATAGGGAGCGCAGAAAGGCCCATTACTGCGAAGTCATCGTTTTCAAGTCTAATACTGTATGCTCCTACCTGATTTGTATATTTAATTTACCGGCACACTTGGTATACCTTTTAGAAGATTATACCACAGAACCCTCTGCTCCTGCATAGACGAATTTATCTCTCTGTGCAAGCAACCTGTTTTTTCCAAGGCAGCAACCCCGAAGATGCAATCGACACAAAGACAAGTTAGTATGAAAACAAACACCTAAAAGAAAAATAAACAGGTATATTTACCCGCCAAAGATTCCTTCATCCTGTCTAGCCATTCTGTTTGTTTAAATGCAGCATGCAGCATAAACACAACGAACATGAACTAGCTTAGTATGCAGGAACGTATGTAACCAAGATAACTTACCATGTAGGAAGGTACGCAACTAGCTTAACACATATACAGACCATAAATGGAATACAAAACAACACAATATGAAACAATAGTACAAGCATGCACCTTTCTATATCCTCTTCAGCCGATGCACTCAACACTCCCTCCTTTTCTCCAGCTACTCTGTTTGTTTCAATGTGGGAACCCACAAAATTTAATGAACATCAATGGAAGTTGGTATTCACCGGAGAACAAACAATATGTACATACAGCAAAACTGACTAAATGAAGAGTCTACAAAGGCAGAAACATGAACCTTTGCGTTTCTCTAACCATGGTTGTAAACATGTAGATTTTTTTTCCCTATCCAAAATATATTACAAGGCATAAAATATCACACAATTGCATGGTCACAGCTAAATGATTTCTAGTTTTCCCTGGCAATTTATCTAGACATGCCCTTTAACCATGCTCTTTATCCTCTACACGGACTGTTGTTCCCACGATACAATTTCTCAGTTTTCCGTGGCAAACTGCCCAGACATGCTTCCAGACATGAAAATATAATCTTGCAAAATCTTTCTTGCACATATCATATCTCAAGCACAACTCAAATTGTATCGTGCGCACACCAGTCTATGTAGAGGAGAAAGAACATGTCATGTCATATCTGCACATTTGACCATACATGGTTTATAAATGTAGCCTTCATATATATGCTTTATTCCAAAAAAAAACACCGGATATTGTAACTTCACATGTAATCCTCGAACAATCTTGCATGCAACTATTTTCTTTCATGGCAGGACTCGAGCACTAGGAAAATCTCACAAAATAACAGATAGCGGACTCGGAAGACATGGAAAATAACACAACCGCATATCGAATTGTGGGTGCAAGGGATGAACACCATAAAGTGCCCCCAAAAAACAATAATAATCCAAAAAAAAAAAGAAAAAACAAAAGCTCCAACCACCACTGCTGCACCCCAACCCTGCAAGGCCGAATCAAACAAAAGAAACCAGCAAGGACCAAACCAGCGAGAAATCACAAAGAGGCTGAACTGCACCCCCAGGGCTCCAAAGCACAAACCCCAACCAAACAAATAGAACTAGCAAGAACCACCGAGCCAGTGAACAACATATGTATCTCCAACAATCACGAAACTACAGCCTAAGAAGAAAAGGAATACAAACATTATTACTTGCAAACTGCAAACACTGAACATCAAACAAGGAATACAAAATGAAACTATGGCATTGAAACTTACTCTGAAATGATGAAATGCAGAAGCACAGGTCGAATCGCGAGAGAAACAACAAGAAGCAGCAACCGGGAAACCAACGAAGGAGAACCACTCACCGAACCAGTAAACAATGTATGTAGCTTCAACGATTACGAGGATGAAACATACAATGGAAACAACCAAGACACCAGCGAAAAATAAGCACTCACCGAACCAATAAACAATGTATGTAGCCTCAATGGCATAACAAGGATGAAACATACAATGGCTATTGAAGACTGTGCAAATTCACTGCAACTGTTTAGAAAATTTCGAGGAAAAATGTACTCCGAGAACTGTATTTACATAAACATTTAATACTCTCAGGCTATCTAAGGAACTCGCAGTATGCAAACATTTAAGCTATTAGGGGTGTTGGAGGACGTCGCGTCATGTAAACATTTATGCTGTCAAGCATATTGAGGCATCTCGGAATAAGTGTCAATACATTTCAAGAAATATACATACGCCAAAGATGCTATAAACTTTGGAATTCTCAATCACTACAAAGCTTGGATATCAAAACATTTCAATTTGCTTAGTACATATCAAAACTTGTGGATATATTCGGGTAGCAGAAAATGCTAATACAAACAGTCGAACTAATGCTAGCATTAATCGACCTTCAAGCAATATACAGGAAAAATATATGATTAAAACATACTCTCTACGAGAAAAAGTTTGGATATGTTGTCATATAGTACATTCGGAATAGCGAAGCCGACAATAATACCTCCAATATCTTATCCAATCATATCAGTACATATATGTTTCTTTTTATTATATAAAAATATATGCTTTTAATTCCATAGCTCCAACAATAGGTATTGTGCAAATATTTCCAGTCAAAGGACAAACTAATATGTAGTCAACGCATTATCGATCACTATAGTCCCTCTATGCCTACGGCAAGGACTAATAACATCTAGCTCTTAATTTTCAATTCGGAGAATGCGTGAAGATTTGTATGGATGAATTTAGCATGGTATATTAATCGATACATTCAATGTGTATGTACATAAAGGCGTGTCGTACAAGTATAATTTTGTGCCAACGACATTAATATCCTCATCAATTTTATGAATCATGAAACTTCAATTTCAAAAATATTTAAACATCCATGATCCAATATTCCATTCAATCCTTAATTCGATACTTTTTTGATCCAATATTCCATTCAATCCTTAATTCGATACTTTTTTCTAATCTTTGGACTAAACGTTTTATGAAATGATGATTTTTTTGGGGGACATTTGCTCAAAATCTAGTGAGAAATTGTTAGATTTGTAGATTTGAGTAATTATTTCTGTATAATCCAAGTGCCCCATGATTTTTTCTACATGTTGAATCCATTTCTACATTTAAAAATGAATTTTAAATAACAAAAAATAGTTATTCTTGTAAATTTATATCGCTAAATTCCAACAAAAAATTTCAAAAAAAAACATTTCATAGAACAGCAAAACAACACCTTTTCTTTTCTAATCTAAATTATACCTTTTTTTAATGAGAAACTTTATAATCTATTAAAGTAGGACGATTCACACTAGTGATAAACATTATTTCAAAAAAAAAAATTATTCCATAGGAATTCAAAGTTTCTAAAATATTTTTTCGCTTCTTCCTTGGATGTCACTGAAGTCATAGCATCATATATTAATGATATAATCCATGTGTATAAAAGACGCAAGTTTCTAAAATATTTTTTCGCTTCTTCCTTGGATGTCAATGAAGTCATAACATCATATATTAATGATATATTCCATGTGTATATAAGACGCGTCGTGCAAGTATGACTTTATGAAGTCAAAGAATTATATATTAATTACACTGATAAGGCGTACACCTATTGACAATGGGCACAATTAATGATCTTTTAACCTTATTTACCCTTAAACCCTAATCTGATGGCTACTCATTGAAGATGCTGGCATATTCTTAGTCATCCTCCAAAATCAATGAGTCAGATTTATTGTTCATAACTTCCTTTCATTTATGAACACATCCGTTAACATGTTTACTTTTTTACATTTACCTAATCACATTAAAAATTACTGTAAGGATATATAATTGCCACATTTAAATGATTAAGGAGAATTAATATATGTGCATGCCACGTTTATATCATTAAGAAGCACTTCACACATGTACGCATTTGTTTCTGAACGTATCTTTGATGCCACAACCTGCACGCATTCCTTTCTAATGTTTAAACTGCCCTCTGATGTCATGACCCATTATGTGAGCGTTTAACCTCCTACGCATGTTTTTCCCACTTAAATAATTACCAATTTAAAGATAGCCCCATTTTCCATGCATTCTGTGAGTGTTTAACCTCCTACGCGTGTTTTTCCACTTAAATAATTACCGGTTTAAAGACAGCCGCATGTGCCATGCATTCTGTGAGCCCTTTCACCTTCTATGCACGTTTTCCCACCTCCTAAGCTTGAATAATTACTAGGCTATAACCGCATTTGCCAATTTACATTTTTTTCACTTTACAGACAGTCGCATGCACACGATAATAACTATTACTGTTTACACAAGGAAGGATGCTGTAAATTTCTCGCCAAAGAAGCAAGTATGTAAGAATAAACCTCTGTGAATACATACATCTGTGATTGCTTAACATTTTCGGGGGCAATTTTGACTATTTTTTGTGTCATGGATGCTTATTATATAATGTAATGGCCAATTATAGAAAGGGCAGACATCAATTTGTAGGTCTAAAGAAAACTGAAAAAAGCTACAAACTAAAGTGCCTTAACTATCTCCGGCCTAATCTCAAATGCGGCAAGATCATCCCTAAAGAGGAGCATCTGATTATCAAGGTCCACGAACTTTCGGGCAATAGCTATGTACTCATATGCAATATGCAGAAGATGAATATTATATGCAATATGCAGAAGATTATGTGTGATTTACGAATATGCAATAAAGATGAATATTATATGTCGCGAGTTAGATGCATATTATATGCCGTGAGTTAGATGCGAGTTAGATGCATATTATAAAGAATATTGTTGCCGCGAGCTAGATGTGTGCTTTAAGAATTGATATATACGTTAACAATTGATGTCAGAATACCGCACATGTAACCCTCGTCATTAAATTGTTGGACATAAAAATAGCCGCAATATGTTTGGACATGATAGGGTGAAAGGTACATTAATCCTGTGTTTTAGGGTTGGGGTCGATATTCAGTATTTTACAATGGACTAGGGTCGATATCAGTATTTTACATTAATACTGTGTTTTAGGGTTGGGGTCGATATGGTTTCCAATGGACTGGGGCGCTTATAATGATAATATTTAATGTTTTGTGGGTGACAGGTTTCTGGGACAGTCGAAACCTTTAATATTAATGGACACTTATAATGGACAGGTATTACGATTAATGGACAGTCCATTCATATTAATCCTATGTTTTAGGGTTGGGGTCGATATTCAATATTTTAGGGTTGGGGTCGAAACCTTTTAGTGATATAATTCGAACATCAGCCACGATATAATATATCATTTCGAAAATATATCTGCTATATTATGTCACGATATAATAACATTATGAAAATATCTAAAAACCTTTCATTTTTCTGAAATATGATATCTAGATCTTTAAGACGGACTTGACCAAATCCATAAAGCAGTTATATCACTCGCCTTCAGATATAATGATTGACAGGTGTGCCTTAACCAAAGCCATGAAGCAAATATATCACTCGCCTTAGCATAGCATGATCCAGAATACTTAGCCTTACTCCGAGACTTAGTAAGCGCGTCTCGAAACTATGTCTGCGGGATGAAGGAAGTTAGTTGAGTGGGCCCTCTTAGACTTGACCAGGCCATTGCCTCTTAATTAACAACCTTCTTACTAATATTATAATAATTCTTAAAATACATTGGAAGCAACTTAAAAGTTTTCATACTTTGTTAATTTAAAATATTCCATTTTCATTTGTGTTATCTTACGTTGTTTTTTGATATTTTTCATTAATGGTTGAAATAATTTGATGCACGATTTTTTGTATTAGTTTATACTAGCAACAACTACTTTATAAAATTGGTTAATATATGTCGATCGACGTCATTAATTTTAAAAGGTGGAAAATGACTCTGATCGGCGTATATCAACCACTTTTATAAAGTGGTTGTTGCTAGTGATATATTCAATGTGTATATATAAGGGAGATCGTAGTTTTTATGCTCAAAGTCATCACTCTCCTCAATCTTATGAATCCGAGAAGGTCGGTTTCAAAAATATTTATACATCCACGTCAACTCTATTTCTTCTATCTACCATACAACCAAGATGCAATCCGTGGGTTGTTAAAATACCATGAGTCACAATATATTACATAAGCATCATTGCTAAAAACAAAGTGACTCTCTAAAATATTTTTTCCCTTGTAAACGAAGTCATGTGCCTTTTAAGGCACACAACTTGTATTATTTTGTCCCATTCTCAGAATTCCATGTAGACTTTCCTTCCTTCTTATAAGTACATAAAATTTATATGGAAAACATGGAATTTTGGTTATATGATTTCCACACACTGAAAAAAATAAAAAAATGAAATTGTAGTGATTAGTTTATTTAACAATGTAATAGTAAATATCTAAATTCATAAAGATTTGTTTTAATATAGATACACTATCTTGTTACATGAATGGTTTGTTGATAGAATATCTCAAACACATTAATTGAGAAGCTAAACTAGTTAAAGATTATCTCTCGTATCTAATTAGTAACAATCTCCTAAAATTTAGACTGAAACTAATTACATAGAGACCAACTCCACATTATAATGATCAATACATTAACAAACCACAACATTCTCATATGGTTAAAGTATCACACAATATTCCATAAGGCAAGTAGGAGTCAGTTATTCCAACTCCCTTCCTTGACTAGTACTTGTCTTAATCTTTGTTAGGTAAGGTCTTCATCATCATCTAGTCCTTTGCAACATATGCTCCTCTAGACATTAGAGATATTCCTCATTAGCAAAGTCTATATTTAGGTTCAACCAAGGACTTACTTCTTGTAGACATTACCAATTTGTAGAAATCCATATAAAGGAACAACCATCCACTAGAATACCTTGATACTTAAACCTTGTAATCGTTAATTGGGGAGGAATTCCTTCAGGTCCATGGTTCATTCATCTTCTTGATGAACTCCCCTTGAATGTGCAAACAACTCCGTCGATAATTCCAAGCGATAACTAATTGAATAGATGCACCCATTCTCTACCGATATCTATCCCTCAAGTCTTACTTCATCCTGACCCATTGAATAATTCATATACATGTTTCTAGACCTAGGCCATCACCCAGAGTCCTCAACCAACCAATGGTCAACTTGAGACATAAGGGTTAACAACTCCTTCTACATGTGAACAACCTTCCCCTTCAAGGAAACTCAACAATGAGCATCACCATTGGAAATCAAACCTCTAAGATAGTTAAACACACCTAAATAATCTTCACCTGATATATACAAAGAATGAATGCTTCTAATTTGAATAGTAACTCAATTAATCAACCAAAGACTTGAACTCCTATGCACACACTAATTGTCAATCTCCAAACCATGAGTATAATGCAACACAACCAAATCAAGAGTACAAATGGCTAAATATGTCTTATGGCCATATGCCCATACATGAAACCTCCATTGTGCCACAAACCACAATGAGAACCAACCAACAATTAATACAATAGGTGCTCAATTTAGTGACTTATCTCAATTATTCTATGTGGATGTGCATAAGTTGTCCTCACGCTCAAGAAAGATTGAATGGCTAGTTTGACTTATGCACCCAAGCATGAGGATGCCCATCCATATGTCCTAGTTAAATTGAATATTTTTTTCATTGTAGAGACCAAACCTTACAACTTAGACACACCATAACTAGATCCATTTTCTTCATGACTTGGATACACCAAACCAATTGTTAGTACTGGTTTTTTCCCAGACATTAGCATACATCATGATCGACATTGAGGGGGGATAATTCAATATAAAATGAACCTACAGATCTCCCACATCAAGGAGGCAAAGTGTTTAATCGGGCGCTAAGAGATTTACAGCGAAAAAACCAAGCCCTAAGGGCCCGAGACCCATTCCCAGACTCAAGCGATTATTTGGAGCATGAAAGGTGCTTAGCTCACCTAGAACAAATTCAATCCCTTTTCCCAGAGGGAACCTTTCCATGTAACCAGGGCTTAGTGAGCAAGCATGGGTGAAGGTGCGGGTTTGATCATCCGACGACTACAAGAAAGCCTAATCAATGGTGGATGATTCATGTCACATCATAAAAGAGTGCAGGACGTTAACGTTGCATCAGGGTGCGACAATGATTTTAGGTTTCTATATGTCAAAGAGAAAAAGGTGTCACATGGTAAAGTGTGGTAAAGGAAACCACTCCCTCGGGGTCATGAAAGTGGTATTTCAATCCCTCCTGGATTTTACATCAGCTAACTCACCACCATCTGACCAACCATGTAATGTCACCTGGAGTCAGTGGAGCAGTCCATCGGGACATCAAGAAAAGTGATGAGGACCTAACAAGACAATGACTCACCCTCTCGAACCTGTCAAGAATCACCACCTGTAAGGAAATGACCTTATAGCACTCAAGTTGTCATACTAATCCAGGGAGCTTATATGATTGGATCCCAAGGGACACATCAACACCTACATGTATCAATGTCAAGCTGCCACATGTCCACTATTCATGTTGATGTTAGCATGAGGTCATCCAAGTTTCACGCATTTTTCTAGTTTTTGAAGGCTCCAAGCAATGGGAAAAAGATGCGTATGTGGAAACAAATGCACGAGGGAGAATGATTTCAATGAGTGGGATGCTCTGATAGCCCACAAAATCAGTTAGGAAATACATGAATTATAATAAGACGACTAGCTTCACGTGTGTGTCTTTTAGCTCATTATTATCCTAGTGCTTGCATCTGTTAGGAATCAATAATCATCACCTTGACATATACATTTGTGTGTGTCTGGTATCTTTATGGATCATATTAAGCATAGAAAATCACTTCCCCTCATTAGTTGTTTGTACAAACATGTGTCAAGCTTTTATAAAAAGAAAATCATAGGAATTACAATCCACCAATCTCTAAATAACCTGAGTCCTAAAGAGGAGTTACTCAGATGACGAGTGTTTCTGATGATGACCCACATGTATTAACCCTCTTCTTAAGAGTGGGTTGTGAAGCATCTTGGCCACAGATGTTGGGATAGTGTTTTATTTATTCCATCTTATCAAGGACGTCCTTCTTTGGTATCACTAGCATGATCTTAAAGGAGAAGGGGAATTTAGGAGTCCACCCTAAAGTGTATCGGAAAATCCTGTCAATGCACTGGAGAAGCTTGAAGTATAGGATAGAATGAGTTGGCCCATTTTATTTGATATTGTTGAGCCCTATCAACTGGAACAAAATTTTTAGTGCATCATCCCAAAATCCAAGGTAAAGGGTTCATGACACAATCATGGGAATCAATTGAGCCACTTAGAGGGACCCGAACGAAGGCTCAATTGGAAAATGAGAACACACCCAACAAAAATATCAATAGGATTGTATGGAAGTAGAAGTTAGTTTCTTCCCAGTAAAATCTGGTAAAATTAGTTGGAAATATGGGAGCAGTTGCAAAACCAGACATGGTATCAAGATTCTGACAAACTATTAGCAATTTTCAAGAAGTAGTATTGGTCTGAGCAAGTGGTTTCTTCTCAAGCAAAGGTGACCATAAATCAACAAGTAGAGATCATTTTTAGGGTCGACACTTTGGGGAATTTAAGACTATATTAGACCCGAGTTGTTTGATCAAAGATCCCCTCAGACACAAACCTATTTCAGGGCTTCAGGCTACAAGATATTCATCCCCCGTGTTATGCTTTAGTCTGTGATTATTTTTGTGCATGTGTTCTTGTAAAAATCCATCCCTCTTATTCCATGGTTTCTTGTATCAGATCCCCATTAATAAAATCTTGAGTAGCAAGTTTTATGACATGTACAATGTGACTGGGTGTTTTTTAGCTTATGATGTTGAAGTGATTTCCTATGAATGTATGACCACTTCATGTCATTTTTTTCATGTGTTTAATGATGTTTAGAGGGTACCTCCATGGATCTAAGTATATGAAAATGTTTTACTATTTGATGCATATTTTAATGATCTAATATCTTTGTAGACACTATTGAATTCTTAATTGCTTAGCACGTCATTATGTCTATAGGCTGTGAGATTCACCATAGAGTTTATTCACATGTCTATCTTGTATTTCTTCCAAACTTTCCCCTTCTCAAACTTAAATAAAATTATTTGAAGAAATCATGGGCATATGCCTCTTCAATTTGAATGTCTTGATATTGGTTCTGATATTGTTTGAGGGCCGAGAGTTCTATAAGAGAGAGAGGTTTACCCAAAAATTTTCATAATTCATGTTGTAAATCAACATGGCTTTAACATCTATCCTAATTATTATCCCTTGGGATGCCTCGACATAGATCCATTTATAGCCTGAAACATCTCTAGAGATAATATATGAAACGACATCGTTGCTGGGGAACCAAATTTGAAAGTTTTTTCCTTGGGAATATGACATTGCAAATGTGGTACTTGAAGGTGAGTGAGTTTTAGACACCCGACGACTCCACAAGAAGAAGATCTGGCATCCAATAGAAGATATACCAAAAGAAATCCATATCCTAAGCGTACTCCAGTATACTCAGACCCCTAGAAGCTCATGAACTAAAGAAATCTCATAGAACATCAAGTATTTTCACCTCCAGGTATCCCTAATTCGGGAGCTTATCATTATGCTATTCAAGTAGGTAGTGAATATTTAGATTTTGTTGATTTTGTTTTTTCTACTAAGCTACCTCATGAACCTTTGATAGATCTATGGAATTCACCTTCGAGATTTTGTGAAGAAGTGATCTTCTCTTTTAAACCATTTCTGAGAAACCCTGTTATCCCTCCATCTTTCCATCCCATAACATCATTTTACAGAACCTCGTGGGTAATTTAGGAGGAGGAAGAGACAAGGAAAATCAACCTCCCCCGCCACCTTTAAATCCTTGGGTCATGACCCGATTCATCACTTTAAATCTACTTGCTCACGTCCATGACCTACCTGAAAAAACTACTTAAAGTTGTTACCCAAGTTCAATGGTGAACCAACTCTTTCCATTAACGAACACCTAGTTTCCTTCAAATATTTCACTGATAACCTATACGTAGAGAATGACGATGTCTTCATGAGGTTATTTGTTCAAACCTTAAAGGGAGATGTTCACAAATGGTTCAGGGAACTCCACACTTCCTCAATTGATAGTTGGCATGCTCTTGAATTTTCATTCATGAAACTGGGAGGGGAGAAGAGGGACAACATGTATTACTTGAATTAATTTGACTCCCTCTAGAAGAAACCAAACGAGTCTGTTGTCAACTTTAATAGAAGGTTTAATAAATTTTACAATAATATTCCCACGAGAATAAATCCTTTACAACAAGCAACTAAAGTCACATATATCAAGGATTCTGATGCAGAACTTTCCATGGAACTAAAAGAAAAAATACCCCCCAACTTGTTGATAATGTAGGATGATGCAATATATATTGAGGGAAACATGATTGAATTAGGTAAAATGAAACCAAATAATGACGAATAGACAAGAATAAGATTAGAGAATACAATGACTCCCTCAACCCAACTAAGGATGCTCATGAGTCCAAAATGGATGAAATGTCTAGACTAATAAGGAATCTAACTAATAATATGTCTATATTTGAAATGGAGAAAGAAAATGCTAATAAAGTCCATATAGTAGGAGGGGCTAGGAACCCTAACTAGTTTAGGAGGACCTTCAATCCTCAACTCATGAGGAGGGAAAGGAGAAATGATGAGCAACTTGTTCAGCCCCTTGTCCGAACTAATGAGTAGAACAACTTGGTAGAAGAAGAAATAGATGAAAGAAAGATTGATAATCCAGAGGAAATACACTTGTTGTAGGAGGAAAATAACACAATGCACCTAACCTAGAATGATTATAAAGACTCTCTCAGCAGTAGAAAGCAAACCCCCAAAAATGAATCTGATGAACAAGTACTATTCTATGCTCAATACAGAATGTTTGTTGATGCTCTACAAGCCAAAATGCACAGGAAGTATGATCTTAGGCCTAGATAGAGGAATGTTAACCATGACAACTAGCCACAACCTAAGAATCTTATTCCAAGTCTTCCTATGGATAAAGTCAAAGAACTACAAAATTCTATCAAGGCTAATGAACTTGGTGAAACTTCAAGAACATAAAAAGAGGTAAAGGAGCTTGAGGAATTAGTTTCACCCTTCAATTTTGAGAAAGATCTTTCCAAAATCAATATCCCGGTCCTGTTGGTTGAATTGGATAAAAATCCATCATACCACAAGCATATTGAAAAGGTCATGCATGGAAAAGGTCGAACAGGCCCACCTAACACTGTGAATTTACAATATGAATATCCTACTATAGTATTTGCCCCTCATATATATGACAAAGAGGATTCAATTTCACCTTTCTATGTAACCTTGAATATCCATGACAAGATGCTACATAATTGTATTCTTGACTGTGGTGTATCTCATAATCTCATTCCAAACATAGTAATGGAGAAATTGGGGTTAGAAATAACTAGGCCATACCATGATCTCTACTCCTTTGATGCAAGGAAAGTAAAGAGTGATGGAATGATTAAAGACATGGTAGTCATGTTTTCTTATCTACCTATTAAGAGAATTATGATGGATGTGGTGGTAGCTGATGTACCTACAAACTATGGGATGTTTCTATCCAGAACTTGGGCTAGAAAGCTAGGAGGTACAATGTAGATGGACACGACCTATGTTATTGTACTAGTCTGTGGAAGAGAAAACAAAAGATTATATAGAGAAACAAAGTTTCCATATGTATTTAGTGATAAAAAAAACTCTATAAATCATCCCATATATGTTGTTGATGAAGATCTAGGTGGTTGCATCCTCTCAATAAATGAAGAATACCAGGAGGCCCTAGATTCAAAAAATCATGTGCTAAGATTTTCCCAAGAAACACAAGGTATTTGGATGATGTACTTTGATGGAGCATATTCAAAGGAAGGAGTAGGAGGTGGAGTAGTCCTCATTTCCCCCAAAAAAGAAGAAATCCATCCTACATATTGGAATTTGAAGCTACTAATAATGTAGTTGAATATGAAGCCCCGATTCTAGGTTTGGAAGCAGCAAGGAAAATGCATATTATTGAGTTGGTAGCCTTCGAAAATTTAGAACTTGTTATTCATAAAATCAAAGGTAGCTATCAAACAAGGCACCCGAGGACGAGAGCCTACAAAAATCAGGTATGGGATTTGATTGACAATTTTTACAAAGCCTTCAATATCACTGTTGTTTCAAGAGAATTGAACCAACAAGATGATACTTTATCAATATCATCCAATACTTTCAAAACCCCTACCACTCCTCAGATGAGATATGAGAATGAGATGAGGTATAGACCCTCCATTCCTAATAATATAAATTATTGGAAAGTCTTTGTATATGACTAATAGATAAAGATATTCCTGGAGGTTGTAGGTGAATTTGACAACACATATGTAGATTCAAATGATGGAGAAAAAGTGGAAACTGTAGCCAAAGTCGAGAGGAAAATGACTTATGATTTTAGTGAGTACATGGATGGACACAAAGTCCTCCAATTAAAGAACAATTTCATCCCTAAAGGATTGGTCCCTCTAGAATATATTTTCAATAGAAATGATGTTCCCATAAAACCTACTTTCATGCCCATAGGTGATAAGGATGAATAATGCAATATTGGGACATAGCGAGAGCAAAAAATCATAAATTTGTCCAACTAAATCTCCCCCAAACCCAAGGATGAATACTTGCAGTTGTTCAAATAATACATGGATGTCTTTTCTTGGAAATATGAAAACCTAAAGACCTATGATACCGCATTATACAACACAAGATACCACTCAAACCTAGTACTAAGAATTTTTAGAAGAACCTGGAACAAATCAACCCCTTTCTACTACCAACCATTGAGAAGGAGGTGAGGAAGCTACTAGATGCTCAAATAATCATTCCTCTTAGGTATTCTAAATGGGTAGTGAATTTGGTCCCACTAAGGAAGAAGGGTGGAGAGATAAGGATATGTGTGGACTTATGAATCCTGAACAAATTCTCTCTTAAGGACAATTATCCTCTACCCAAAATGGATCATATACTTCACAAAGTGGTGGGAGAAAATAGAATTTCCATGATGGATGGTTTCTCAGGATATAATCAGGTAGCAATGCATCCTGATGAAAAAGAAAAAATAACCTTCACTACCCCATGGGGAACCTTCATGTATGATAATATGTCCTTTAGTTTGATGAATTCAGGGTCTACATTTTAGTGAGCCATGGATACAACTTTTGTAGGGGAAAAGGATAAATTCAATGTCATATATCTAGATGACATGACTGTCTTCTCCGAGACAAATGATGAACACATAGAGCATTTGAAGTAGACCTTTGTGAAACTCAAGAAGTTTGTCCTATCTTTGAATCCAAATAAGTCCTACTTTTTCACGACCAAGGGTAAACTGTTGGGCCAAATTCAAAGGAAGGGGTAAAAATAGACCCAGAAAGGGTAGAATCAATATAGCATATTGTCATAACTATAAATAGAAAGGAAGTACAAGATTTGCTAGGCATAATCGAATTCCTGAGAATATTTTTCCCTAACGTTGTTGAGATAGTTAGGCATATCACTAAAATGTTAAAGAAAAATCATGAATTAAAGTGAACCCCTGAGGCCAGGGAATATTTCCATACAATCAAAGAATCCTTGAGAAAATCACTAGTTTTAGTCAGCCGAAATTATGATAAGGACTTTTTCATGTTTTCTTCTACTTCTGAATGCACCATGGTTGTTTTCTTGTTGCAGAAAAATGATGAAGGTCGGGAGCATCCTATATCCTTTTTCAGTAGAGATTTGAGAGATGTTGAATTAAGATATAGTAAGTTGGAGAAACAAGAAATATGCCATGGTTGAATAATTGAAATCCTTCAGAGACTATATCTTGCACTCCAAAACATTTGCTTATGTACCTAATAGTGCTATAAAATTTGTCCTACACAACTTGACAGTGAAGGAAGAAGAGGAAAATGGATTGTCAAGATACAGGAGTATGAGTTGGAGATAAAACCTACCAAGTTGGTGAAAGGACAAGGGTTGGCTAAAATCATGGTTGAATCAAATTATTAGGCCATAGGTTTAAACCTTGTGTAAACACACATGATGGCAATAGGGAAAAGAGAAGATGAAGTGCCAGAGCAAGTTTCTAGGGTCAGCCTCAATTCTATGAATCTGACCATGACACAATTTTCTACCTTCATCATATGAGTTGTTCACCTTTGTGGGACAAAGTCGAGGATAGATCCATCAATCTCAAATTTGTCACTACTAAATATGACCAAATCTGCCACGCATTTTTGTTTCTATTGTGACACTTATTCGTTGAATTTTCCACGAAAGAATGTTTTATTTTTCGTGGATCTTCTATCATTGCTATATTGACAAAGAAGAACTCATCATGGAAATATCCATGAAAAATGGTTGTCACATGACAGTCGTTTGATAAGCATTTGTTGTAGTAATTTTTTTTTTACAAACATTCGTCTATATAGCGACAAACATCTGTCTACGTAGAGAAAAAAATCTATGGAAAAATACTAATGATAAGTTTTTGTTTCCACGAGAATGTTATATTTTCCACGCTTGTTTGTCGCTATAGAGACAAACATCCGTGGAAAAACATAAATGATAAGTTTTGTTTCCATGAGAATGTTATATGTGCCACATTTTTTCATTGATATAGTGACAAACATCTGTGGAAAAACACAAATGATAAGTTTATGTTGCCACGAGAATGCTATATTTGCCAAGTTTTTTTCTATATTTTCCACGCATTTTTTTGTTGCCACACTTTTTTGTTGCTACAGAGACAAACATTAGTGGTAAAACAAAAATGATAAGTTTTTGTTTCCACGATAATGCTATATTTGCCACACGTTTTCGTTGCTATAGAGACAAATATCCATGGAAAAACACAAATGATATTTTTTTGTTTCCATGAGAATGTTATATTTTCCACGCTTGTTCATTGCTATAGAGACAAAGATCCATGGAAAAACACAAATGATAAGTTTTTGTTTCCACGAGAATGTTATATTTTCCACGCTTTTTCATCTCTATAGTGACGAGCACTGTAGGTTTTTAAAATAAATAAATTCTTGCATGTCAGCCACCAAACTCAACCCAAATCACTTTGATTTTAATCTTCTCAAGGAATCCTTGCAAAGTGAGGCCTCATACTAAGAATATTAATAGATTCATTTTTCTCTCTATGAATTTTGTCCAATTCATGATATATAATGCATACAATTGACAATTGACATGAGAAACTTCAAAAACAACATTGAATTTTGACCAGTAATGAATTGATTTAGTTTTTAATGGATTTTACCAACCTTCAATCCATCCTTTGGAAGTGAGATAGAATATCATGCATGCAATGTCTTCTTCAAGATGTTTTAGCAAACAAAATCTAAGCTCATATAACCAAAATATGTTCAAATTCAATGGTCTTCCTTTCACCATTAAAATTTGGAAAGAGATTAACTACCTTTTTTGGGATGTCGTGTAGTGGTCCTAGAAGACTCAAAAGGTCTTTATCATCCCATGCAAGAATATGGAATGGAGCCATGGGAAATTAATGCATTCATGAAAATAATGGATCCACATGGGTTTTCTTGTTGTTCCCCCCCTTCTAGTGCCAAAATTTTGATATGGGTAAATCTCCCTTGTTAACTTCACAAGTTAACACAAGAAAAGACCCAATTAGACCTTCCTCCATTGAAATTGTGAACCCTCCAGTTATGGTACAACTGTTGTAATATGGGATTATGAACTAAAGTAAAAAGAAGCTATGACTACAAATGTATAATGAAACTAATCTAATCCTATCTAGAATCATTTAAGAGCTCATTAACATGAAACAAAAGGGAGAAATACAAATAGCAACAAAAACAGTTCACCAACTATAGCTTGCACAAACCTCAAAGCAACTTTGAGAAATCAAGGATAACCTACAACATGTCAAGAGATAACCTACTTCACATCAATTTGTTAGCACTAAATAAGATAATTAAGCATAGACATTACACACACAAGAATAGTTTATAGATTGCAACATTCATTCCTACAAGCTTCAAGATAACTATGAAACACAATAATAGTCTACAACTACTGATAAATTGCAAGATTATAAGAAAACAATCTAGAAATATCTCTTATTAGCATGTGAAGATAGCTTACAATATTGAAAGAGATTTTTTTCATGAATGCAATGTTTCTACTTATAAGATTTTTCAATGACTCTTTCCCTTCTGGATTCTAAACCCTTGGCTTTCCTAGAATAATTGAACATCCTAGCATACTTGTCTTTCCAACATTACATATGTTTTTGTCTTTATTCTCAATTAGATAATGGTTTTGAATGCCAATGGATTCATGTGTCATCTTATAAAAATATAATCTTTCTTCATTTGAGAGCCATTCTTAGCCTTATTGCTTTATGAAAGAGGCATCAAAGCCTTCCTCAAACTACATTGTGAATATTCATCTAGCAAGAAAATGGAAGCTTGGATATAAGGATTCTCAAAATTCCTTGCATGAGATATAAAAAAACCTTTTATCTCTTTCCTTCAAGCTCTACATGTTTGGAATGGTGAAAGATAACATACCTCAAGAGTCTATTGACTTGCAACGGTCCTTTGGCTGTAGTCTCTACTCTATGAGGAGCATTTCTTTGCCTATGGATGTTTGAGTGTTTAAGTCTACTCTTCTTTCCAATGTCTCTTGTACCTTTCTGGATATGATTGCAAGAAAAAAATTATATCTACTAGCCACTTGAAAAATGTAATATTTATACAAAAAAATGTGTTAGGAGTTCAACATGTATCGACCATGAAGTAAAACTAGAGGATGATGTTTTTGTCTTATACATTGCAATTTTAATTTTGCAGTAATGTCACGTGAAGAAGAAGGATATTTGAAATTTTTTGGATGGTATTTATGTAAGTGAGAGAGCCACTATTACTGAAGATTGAAGGTCTTGTGGCTTGCCATACAAATTTTCTCCATTTCTTTGAAGGACATGGAGTTAGGGTAGCAAAGTGAGCTTTATTTTTTAGGGTAGTGAAACAAGATTTATTTCAAGGTTTTGTCAAATCTAAACACATAAAAGGCATGCGTCTTTTTGTGTTTGAGAGCATATCATTAGTGGATATTTTTTTGATGTTCTATATGCACTGGTTCTTTTGTTAGATTTTACATAATTTTTTGCTATCATATAACAATTTATTAGTTTCCATACTCTGCTTAAATGTGATTATGCAACTCTGTTTTGGCTTCAAGATTTATAGGTGGACCTATATATGTCATGTATCTATTCAAGTTAGGACTTCATCCTTGGTGAGTGTCAGGTTACATATTAAGATGATATGCATGCCATCGTTAGGTGCATTTATGTAGTTGGACTTGTTTTTGACGTTGAAATGGAAGTTCTTATATTGATTATATGTTGCATATCTAATCCTAGGAAAGTCTGAATGAGATAGAAACATCCAAGTTTTGCTCACACGGGTATTTGGATAAGTTAGAACCTCTTTGTTGCTATTAATGAGGCCATATCAAATATGGGTGGAACCTCTTTGTTGTTATTAATACTAAGACTCTATACTTCTAAGGAATCACAAACTACTAGCTTGATGATGCCATGATGTTTTGGTGCCTCATTCTTGCCTCTCTTGACCTTTGTGCTCATCTCTCTCAGGGAATGCAAGAGAAAAAATAAGATACTTAAATTTTGTTTAGGATTTTGGTGAAATAAATGTGTTAGATGGTGTAAAAATATGAAGTTATATGCATAGACCAAACTTAGTCATCCATCACAAGTAATATATCTGAGAAAATGGTATGCCACTTTAGGCCATGGCTCTAGCAAGAATTCCCTCTTCACCCCATTCTTGTCCACTACAAGCTACTCACAACTAATAAAGGAGATGAAGTCATAGTCTATAAGAGATGAATATCCTACATGCTCCTTTATCGACTATCGACTACAACTTCATCTCATTTATTTACATTTCTATGTGATTTATTGTCTTATATGTGAGGAATCGATTTAATATTGGAAGCCTTTTAAGGAGATAATGGACCACATGCAAAGTGTTCAGAAAGGAGATTATTACCTACAATAGAAGGAATACTCTAGAAGAGTCTATAATTGATTGTGGGGACTTTCCGAAGGAAATTTCAAGTAACGAAATTTTGTCTAAATGCTACTTTTGAACCATTTGAAGATGATCATAGCTTCAAATCATGACATGGAGTAGGAAATACAATGGATGGGCACTGCAAAACATATAGAAAACATACCTTGCGATAGAAATGATTGAAAATCAAGACCTTTATTTAGAGAAATTTATCACTCTCTACATGATATTTTTACAAACCATCCAGTGTGTCCTTCGTCCCTCTTTTGCACATGCAACTGTAAAATAGGCACCCAATTATCAATTACTAATAGAATAAAACCAATGGACTAACTAGACTATAAAAAACACGTCAAAACCCTTACTTTATCAATGTCCTTTCACCAGGTCCATTTGTCCATACAACTTGATAAGAGTTGTCCATGAGTTTCATTTCCATCACCAAGACCTGTAGAAATCATCAAAGACAAAATTTTTATATGAGTAAATAATATATAAGCAAATAAACATGCATTTAAACATGTAAAAGACTCCAGAAATACTAAAGTGGAATACCTTAATGAGATTCTTTTTGTTTCGAGAATAGGTTTTTCTCTACTGAACATGGCCAACCACGTGAAGCTCATATGCCTCCCCCCTCCCCCCCTCACATCGCACTCAATTCCCCATACCTAATAAATGATTTCTTTTACATAGAAAACATATAAACATTCATGCATAAGTACGCAAGTCATCAAGACACGTAAACATATAAAAATTCATGCATAAGGAGGAAATTCATATAAACATTCATTCATATTAATAACTATAGTCATCAAAATAAAAGTCATACATTTATACAATCAGTTATTTTTTGTTTTTTGTTTTTTTCTAAAAAATCCACGAGTGGGATATCATCATCCTCATCTGGCAATGCATTTCTTGTGCCCTATCCTAGTTGTGTTGATTGTGTTTCCATTCCCTCATGTACCATACTTCTAGTACGTCAATGAGCAAGGAATGGAGGCAACTATAAATGGTTGTCAGCTGCAACAACAAAAACGGTCATATCGATATGCTAAAATATTATTGAAAGAATTATTTCATTCTTTCGAATAACATTGCAATATTGCTCTTTACCTGTCTGATCCAGATTTATGAGCAGAACGAAATGAAAAAACAAATTTATGATATTAACACAGAGACACAGTGAATAAAAAAAGAGATACATTAAAACTAGACTATTTTAAATAAGAAATATGTTGGAACTGTAAAATGCACACTAAAACAAGCTTCCTAGAATGGTGGCAACTTATCTCTGTGAAGAGATATGACAGCTATTCTCATTCGCAAGAAGATGAGTACAATAAGTCTCTAAAGGAATTTCTTACAATAAACATGAATGCCGAAACCCTAGACACCCAAAAACTTAACCCTAAGAGATGAAGTGCCAAAAATCATGTGGGCCCCGTTTGGGTAAGTTAGTACATCAACTTCTCGGGGTCGTAACTTTTGCATACGATCTCTGTTTAGGGAGAACGATAGCTCATTGGAAAGGTATTGACGAGGAGATTCATTTATGGGGATAAATAAATGTCATCATATATTATTGAGGTTCCTTATCACAAAAATACATCGTTTAACTCAAAATGGCCCCAAAAGTTCAGGAACCAAAAAACTGCAAAAAATAGTAAGTTTCTAAAAACCTATTTTGATCTAGTTGGAAAAGGTTGGTGGCCACCGATATCCTCCTAGATCACTGTATGTATAGACGTGAAAACTGGTGTGTTCATTTCTTGCGTCATTTGTTCCTCTTGCAGTTCACCTTCATGAGCTACATGCTCTTCCATTGAAAGAAGAAACTTTATAAGTACACGTTAGAAAATAAATATCTCTAATCACTACTACATATTGTAAAAATTCCGACGTTTTATTTGCGGCGTTATGGACAAAATTGTCCATATTGTCGCAAAATAGAGGAAATTTATAAAAAAAAAAAATCATGTTGCCCGATAACGTCGCTCTTGCGACGTTAACGTCGGTCTTGCCACGTTAACATCGCTATTGCCACGTTTTCCATTGGAACGTCGCTCTTGCCACGTTTTCCACTGGAACGTCGTTCTTGCGACGTTAACGTCGCTCTTGCCACGTTTGTGAAGATGTATGTCGCAATTGCCACGTTAACGTCGCTCTTGCCACATTTTCCACTGGAACGTCGCTCTTGCCACGTTTTCCACTAGAACGTCTCTCTTGCCACGTTTGT
>ML838838.1:0-13488 GCA_009831015.1 Picea engelmannii
GCTAAAGAAGCTCATTCTTGTATGCATTATTTATTAGAAACTAGTTTCTTCAACAAACCATACATGACATCTCTTTAAATATGAAACAAAGTTTGGCTCAACAACACATTAGACTCATCCAATCCAATCCATAAAAATCATTTCATACTTGTCAATGAGCAGGGGGTGAATAAGGGTTATGGGATATATGCGGGATTGTATTGAGTGAAAAGTGGTAAAATGAAGTGGTAGATCATGATTACTTCTCAACAAATCAGTAAACAATCAACTATATTGTAATAAAAAAACATATCAACTGTAACTCACCCCTGTGCCATCCTTCAACTTCTATAATACAGAGTTTTCATTTAACTATAATTTAATTTTAAGAGCAGGGAGTGAGTAGTGAATCTGGGAAGGTGAGGGGACTTGTAATGTGCGGAAAAGTGAGAGAATGGTAGGGAAATAATGAATATTGTTCATAAAACAAATCAAGTAATCAATAAACATAACTCTGTACTCAAACCAACACCAATTCAATAATTATCGTGTATCAAAATTGTTCATTGTTCAACATTTAAATTCCTCAAAACTTCTCAATTAGAATAGTCTGCAATCATATTCATAATCGAAACAACTTTCAACAGTCCTGTTAAGAAAATGCTTGGTCTTTAATTTCGTTTCTTTCCTTTTCAGAATTAAAAGAAAACACACAACAACATTGCTCCACCTCTATCCCATAAGCATCACTATAAAAATATCATACCCTGTCTATCAATTCACGATCGACCAATTTAAAACATATGCACAAGTCCCTTCCAAATCGAACAGACTTCCATAACATTCCCAATTACATACAGTCTTCATCATATCAACCAATACGTTTTTGCAACGAAACCATAGTCAATATAAAATCTGAGCTTCATCATTGTCGATGCAATTTTTTACAATATGCACGATGATCCCATAATATATAGACATTGAACATGACAAAATACACACAATTACCAATTCCATAATCATATATAACCCTGATTGGGCTTAGTGAAACACACAGGTGTCTCCAATTTTCAATTAACACCATGTTGTAAGAACACAGTGATCGAAAGTATATCAAAGAAGAGGAATCCCTTGAATGCATATTATTACTCATTCCCAATCAAAAAATTTCAATCAATTTCATCATAGGAAGACGAGATAGGGACTCTACGAAACATTCCATAACCACTCCACTTGATAAAAAATCTTTGACAACCAAAAAGATGCTCGACAGGAGTAAGAATAGTTGGATATTTAAATTGGGCTATGTCACAACAAATACAAGGAGAAAATCAAGAGCGTGCTTAGTCATCAACAACACAGAGAACTGGAGGTCCCCAGAGGCATATCAACCACAGGAAAATACCCTTTCGATACAAGCACAATAGAAAGCCATAGGGTTTCCTTATAACTCCCAGTCTGGGAAAATAGAACAATGACATGTAGGGTAGAAAAACTGATGCACATAGACCGCTTACATTTGCGGAGGAGCAGTGAACGTCCACTGGACAGTGACAATTACCCAGAACACACAAAGGTATAAACTCTGTCTATTTTTTAAGAGCCGAATCTTTTGAAAACAATGCCAGTGAGGATGCATAACCCGAGGCATAACTTATATCACCCAACAACCATAAGGCATATATATCAATGTTATGACCACCCTAAGACCGATTCTTGAAATAATTTGGTGCCAAGACACTAATCCCACGACCATGACTCTGGTATAATAATTACACAACAACCAAATGGTGGTATGAACATGAATGGATAGGAATATAGTCATAACTATGAGTAAGAAACAAGGAATAATAAACAGAGCGAAACCCTCCACCATTAAAACAAAGAGAAACAATACCCATATTCATTTAAAAATCCAAAGAGACCCACCAACAAAGAAACCAGTGAATGCACAACTCAACCAAAACCAATTCCTTTGCTTGCAATCCGAACAATTACACAGTCATTCCAAAGAGAATAATCATGCATTTACATAGTTTCCATTCTCAGGAAAACACAATCGTAAGCATTATTGAGCCATTGTTTGTTCATACACAGAGCGTAATTCATGGATGGGGAGAAAAAGAACCATACCTAAAATGGAGAGCTTAAAAGGGCGAGTTGGCCAAGAGTTTTCTTCCCAAGCCTAAAATGCGAAGCTCAACCACCAACAGACCAAAATGCAACAAAGAACCATACTATGGTGATGGCTTGATGGGGGGAGCATGGAGGGACATGCATTTACTGCACGTCGCTTCCATATCCTATCCTATTTAGATCCTAAGTACAAGACAACTAAGCCTTCACCCATGCATTAACCATGTTATCAATTTCCAAACCATTAAAATCTGTGAAAATATTCCTTGCCCAATGCACCACCCAAAACATTCACGTTACCCTTTTCCAAGTTCTCATGGCATACCATATGCATTGCCATATCTTATGCGCCCCAAAATAACTCAAATGAAAATTTCTAACCAACCATATAATAGTTAGGACTAACACTAACATGTTTTACATTTCCATTTGCATATAATCCTTAATATAACTCAAACATAGATCCTTTCTTTTTAGGATTTTTTTCATAAGCTTCTTTTCTTTGTTTTGGTTATGTCCTTACTAACATATTTCTTGTGTATGTGTGGCCAGGTAATAAATCATGGTGATTTGTGACATAATTTAACATAGCAATTGTAAATATATGCCAATCATAACATAAAACTAATGCTTTGAATTGTAGAACATACCATAAAATGCATCATCCACCTGTCACTATGTCAAAATGAAACCAAGTCTGCATTATCAACCATATAGGACCCTGTAAGAAGCATCAAAAAAGAAACAAAAAATGTGTGATATGACTATCTTCGAGCCTTCAGTCTACAAGAGGGTCCCACCTACTAGTATTACATTATTAGCATAGTTTAAATAACAGGGCTTTAGCAATACTTTGCGGGCAAAATTCCTTGTTGCGATTTTAATCGTCAACACCCTAGTATCAAAACACCTTACATAATGAGTACACCAGAATTAAAAGAATTATAAATGCAGTTAGAAGAATTGTTGAAGAAAGGGTACATATGTCCAAGTGTCTCACCTTGGGGAGCACCAGTACTCTTTATAAAAAATAAGGATGGAACTTTGAGGTTGTGTATTGACTTTCGACAACTGAATAAATACACTATAAAGAACAAGTACCCTCTACCCAGAATTGATGACCTCTTTGATCATCTAAGAGGGGAAAATATATTTTCAAAGGTAGGCTTGAGATTGGGATACCATCAGGCAAGAGTCATGGAATAATACATCCATAAGAAAACCTTTAGAACCAGGTATGTTCATTATGAATTTGTAGTGTTTCCATTTGGATTGTTCAATGCACCAACTGTCTTTATGTACTTAATGAATGGCATATTCAGAAATTACTTGGATAAGTTTGTCATAGTATTCCTGGATGACATGCTTTTCTATTCTAAGTCATGGGAAGAGCATGAACATCACCTAAGATTGGTATTGCAAGTGCTAAGGGAACAACATTTGTATGCCAAGCTTAGTAAGTGTTATTTTTACTAAGAACAGATCCATTACTTGGGACACGTTATTTTAGAACAAGGTATAGCAGTAGATCCAGAGAATATTGAATCCATTAGAGGATGGCCAACACCCAGGAATGTTTTAGAAGTTAGATATTTTATAGGATTAGCCAGTTACTATAGAAGATTTATAGCAGGGTTCTCTAAGATTGCTCATACGATCACTTATTTGCAAAAGAAGGGAGTTAAATTTAAATGGACATCTGAGTGTGAAGATAAATTTAATTTGTTGAAAGAATTACTTACTAGTGCACCTGTTTTAAAGATTGCTGACCCAAATGGAAGTTTTGTGGTATGTACAGATGCATGCAAGGAAGGACTTGGTGGATTCCTCACTCAAAATGGGCATGTCATTGGTTATGAGTCCATAAATATTAAATATCATGAGAGGAACTATACCACACATGACTTGGAACTTGCTTCCATTGTTCACACTTTGAATATGTGGAGGCATTATCTCATGGGGAAGAGGTGTGAATTAAGAACAAACCATAATGGTCTGAAATATCATTTTGGACAACCAACTTTGAATGCCAGGAAAACGAGATGGATGGAATTTTTAAGTGAATACAATTTTGACATCAAGCATATCAAAGGAAAAGAAAATAAAGTTGTTGATGCACTTAGTGAAAGAGTACATCTCATGCATGCTACAATTGTTGGTATGCATCAGTCATATTTAAAGAGAAGAATTTTAGATGATGTTGTCACAGATCAACAATACCTACAGGTAAAGGAAAGCATACAACAAGAAAATGTACAATAGAAAATTAAAGAATATGAGATGAAGGAAGATGGAATACTTATGCATACAAATAGAATTTATGTTCCTAGTTCCGAAGAACTTAGGAACTTGATATTAAAATAAATTCATAATGTTCCATATGTCGGACATCCTGGTTACCAGAAAACAATTACAACAGTAAGAAGCCAATTATTTTGGCTAGGAATGAAAAGAGATGTTGTTGATTACATTGCTAGATGTATGGAATGTCAGAGAGTGAAGGTTGAGCATACGCACCCAACGAGTTTTCTACAACCATTACCAATTCCATAGAAGAAATGGGAAGTGGTAACCATTCATTTTATAACAAAATTACTAAGGACAATAAGACAAAATGATTCAATCATAGCCATGGTTGATAAATTGACAAAGGTTGCTCATTTTGTTCTTGTAAAAATGAATCATACATCAACTAATATTGCAGAAATTTACATGAGGAGATTGCTAGGTTGCATGGAATACCTAAGGAAATTGTCTCAGGCAGAGATACAAAGTTTACTTCAAATTTCTGGAGGGGATTGTTTAAAGGATTTGGTAAAAATATGAACTTTAGCACAACATACCATCCACAATCAGAAGGGAAGACAGAGAGAGTCAACCAAGTAATTGAAGACATGTTGAGAATGTATGTGATGGATAAACCATCTAAGTGGGAGGATTACTTGTGTTTGGTTAAGTTTTCCTATAATAATGGCTATCAAGCTTCATTGAAAATGAGCCTATTTGAAGCATTGTATGGTAGGAAATGCAATACTCTAGTAAGTTGGGACAACCCAATAGATATAGTGGTACTTGGGCTAGAATTGCTCAAAGATATGGAAGACCAGATGGTTAGAATTAAGCATAATTTAAAGGCAACTCAAGATAGATAGAAAATTTATGCAGATAAGAATAAGATATCTAGAGAACTTAAAGTGGGGGAGCATGTGATTTTAAAATTGAATCCCAAGCTATAACACACCTCGCCACCCGCAGGCTAGGTGTTGGCCCTTGAACAAGTTTTGGGATATCCTTGGTCAAGTTTGACCTATTTTGGGACTTCAATGGCCTGTCAAAGGAGGAGCGCAAGACGAAGCAGAGATTGCGGGATCTTGGCCCCTTTTTGGGTCATTTTTGGGGTTTGGGATTATGTAATGGGTATGGGATGTTGGCCCACGGGTTTACCCATGTTTAGGCCTATTTTGTAAATTATACATAGATGTCTAGGCAATGTAAGGAGGGGCATCTATGTGATGTTAGGCCAATGTGCTAAGTGCTAGTGATAAATCTATGTGATTGAAGGATTGTAAGTGCTCTGTGCATACTACGTGAAGCTTACAGTGCTGAGTGAAAGGAACTATAGAAGGATTAGTGTTGTAACCTAGCTCGGGGAAGGAGGATCTAGCGAGGTATGCACAGATCTCTTGTCCTATGCGGAGTAGGGGTTTTGAGGCTCCGCGCATGTAACTAATTAACAAAATATAATAGAAGAGAAGAAGAGTTGGTGGATGTATCCCCAAGGGGGGGGGGGTGAACCACATATATGTTGTGTTTCTCTACTTTGTGCGATGTGTTGGTGTGTTTATGTGTAACTTGCTATGATATAGATGAATGTTAGATAGAATTGATGTTTCTTTGTGCTTATAAAAGAGAATGAATGTTAGATATGACCTATGTGACTATGCTTAGTGCCTAACTCTACTAGATATAATATGTTCCTTGCATGCTAAGTGCTATTAGATGTGTATCTGGTTGAATATTGTGATGCTCTGTAATTAGGGTTTGTCTGCGTTGTTATTAATAAATGAATGTTGATGAATGTTTATTGCTAAGTGCTCTGTTAAGTGTTAGAATCACAGATATGTGTCCCAGCTAAGGTTGCAGAAATCTAAGTCCTGTAACCACCCATGACTCTACCTCGGGTGAGACTTCATCTGCTTCGCAGGTGTTTCTGAAAGGGTTGATAGTTAGGGTTTTGTTGGTGCATTGTTGTAGCATTCAACCTTGGGTCTGCCCCTGTGCCAACAAATGGTTCCGTTACCGGGACTTGAAACTGTGATTGCTAGGAACTGAGAAAGAAGAAGCTTTGTGCAAATGTCCGACTTGAAACTGTGATTGTTGGGAACTGAGAAAGAAGAATCTTTGTGCAAAGATCCAACCTGAAACTGTGATTGCTAGGAACTGAGAAATAAGAAGCTTTGTGAAAAGATCTGATCTGAAATTGTGAAAGCTCTGTGCGTAGATTTGTTGCTCTAGTGCACAATACTCTACTTAGTTTGTGAATCTTTGTGCTAAAGAAAAATAAGTATGATCTAAAGAAAAGAGGTAATATATGAATGCTTTGTGCTCTGATAAAGGTAAGAATAGTGAAAAGTTTTGGATCTGGAAGCTTTGTGGTTTGTAGAAGTAAGATTAGTGGAAATTTTTGTTTCTAAAGTATGGATCTAGGCATGTTTGATAAGATTGGTCCTAGATTGAAAACTAGGGCAATGACATACGAAAGAAGGTGTGATATAAGTAGATACGATAAGAATAGTGAAAAATATGTTATACCTATGTATAGAAAGAATGTTTGGACTAACAAATGGATGCAGGATCCTAGAAAGAATTTTTTGTAGGTTAACTACTATGATCCTAGTGCACAGTAATATAGGAAAGGTTGGGGATCATTTAAGAGAAAGAGAGGATTAACCCTTTGTTATAGTTGCATAAGACCAGGACATCTGGCTAAGGAATGCCCTGGTAGAAAACCTAGTTGCCTCTGTTGCAAAGCTATGGACCATGAAGTTTTGGATTGACCTAGAATGATTGCTCAACTTGAAAGGATGAATATGAGACAAGAAACCATGAGCAAAGTCACACAATTGAGATTATGGAAAAACCACATAAAGAATCAGAGAAATTATTTCTACAGATGAAAGAAACCCTGAATGATCACCAACATATCAATTTATCAGAGGTCTTCAAAGAAAAGGAATGCATTGAAGAAAGAATAGGAGACTTCGACATTGACTGTGTTCTGGATGAAGAAACACAGGTGAATATCATGACAGAAAGAACTTGGGAAAATTTAGGGGAGCCTGTTATGATTCCTTCATTAGGAGGAATAGGACTATTCAGAGAAAAGTTGATAAACCTATGTGGAAAGATTACCCAGATATCTATGAGTGCCAAGGGAACTTCGACAGAGGAAGAATTTGAAGTTGTTAAATTTATTGAGGACAATGCTCCATTTACTATGTTGCTCAAAAAACCTTGGATTGAAAGAGATCAGGCCAGAAGGGAAGAAAAAGAGGTCTTAGAACAAAAGAAGAAAGAGCTAAAAGATTTCATGACTAGGAGGATCGCACACTTGATTGAAGAATAGGAGAACTGAGCGAAGCTATTTAAAACCAAAGACTGAAATGTCGAAGTTGGAAGAATACTAGAAGACACACAAAATATTGTAGTACCTATTCCAGATACAGATGAAGTATTACCCATGATTTCTAGGAGAGAATCTCAACAACGCGAAGTTACTATGCCAAAAGAAGATAAGAATCAGAATGGAAAAAGGAATTTCGAGATGAAGCTCACTGAAAAGAAGGCTAGAAAACTAAGTAAGAAGAGAGCTAAGATTGAAAATTTACAGAAGGTTCCCGAGGGAACTTCGCAGAAGGAAAATTTACAAAATTGGAGCTTCGTTGGAATAAAAAGAACAACGTCACGTGGCACTTTGCCATAGCAAAGCAATATAGCTGTTAGAGATAGTATAACCGTTCGACTGACGCTCCGAATAAGAAGAAAGGAATTAATGGTTAGACAACTTGCCAGCAGACCATTGGGACCGCATCGTAATGGACATAACTGAGTTAATGAAGGCTTCTTACCAGTTGCAAGAGATATGTTACCAGGTATCTATTTATCCCATCGCACCATGCACCGAGAACACTTTTTGCTAACCGTGAATTTGAGCTCGTAGATTAGTTGATTCTCACCTAGTGATCATTGTGCTTTTGCCATCTATCCCATTGCATTGAGAGATTACTCTCTGACCATGACATTTTCAAACCTGAGCGTGTATGTCGAACGAGTTCAGCACTGCAGAGAAAATTGTCCAGGAAGTTCTCATTGACCTCATGACCGAAAGAGAAATGTCGATGTCTACATGTATACAAGCATCATCAACGAGAGGACTGCAAGCCTCTCCATCGACTGATCACGGAGCCGGATCATCCCGACCGTCAGCAGAAAAGTGAACCAAACACAGAGATGACCTAACCAATGTGAATTTGATCCCATCTATATTACCCAACTATATCTTGCCTCTAGCCAGCGCGGTAAGTTGCGATAGTGTACCCATATATTTCGAGTACACCATGGTCACTGCATATCTCCTGAAGGGGATACCCGTAGTTCGCACATAGCAGGATAAGATCATAGCATTGAAGTTCAGTGACTTCAACCTCGGAGATCGCAAAAAATACAACATGCTCACCCCATATAAATACCTAACTAGGACAAAGGGAAAGAACTCAAAGATCATCCTTCAGTCGTGGACGATGAACCTCGCGCAGTCCATCTTGTTAAATGTCATGAAAATCCCACACTTCGGAAGACACCATGAAGTCAACGCCTGTGTCAAGCTGCTACTGTAGTGTTACCATGGTGGTTATTTATGGCTAGACCACCATATTACAGTCGATCCAATGCTAATCCATAGGATCACAGGGTTGAGTATGCAAGGACCTGACCCGCAGGAGTTCTACCCAGGGAAGACCACAAATCATGCACTAGAATAGAAGATTAAGGACACATACGACGATGACGAGAAGGGGAAGCAAGGCTACAAGGTATCCTCCATCCAGAATGGTGCAGTGCATCTAGCATGTCAGTTAATAGTTGAAAATATGGTACGCAAGAACCGACCCACAGAGGCCATGGGATTTTTTGTCGACCTCACAGGGAAGTGTGTAGAGGGCTTATAGATGAACTGGGCGAAGTACCTAGTCAACCAACTTGAACTAGACTTCTACAAAGTGCATTATCAGGGCTACAAGTTTCACTTTAGCTTGCTCCTGATCCTCATCACCTTTGTTTCCTGGGAAATGCTGGAAGGTGCGACCTTCCCAGATATCGAATCATTTGATTTGCTTGCCGCGAAGTTTTCTACCCTTTGGTATTCGAGTGATATGAACAAACAATGGCAGTCGAATGTTGTTTTTCATACCTATTACGTTCAGCTAAATAGATCCATCAAATATAAGCCTCACATGACTCTGAACACCTTACAGAGGTTCCGACCCCTAATGAAGTTCAGCGCAGATCGACATTTCATTTACATTACAGCACGAGCCGATGAACACAAGGAAAATCTCTAGTCGTACTATAAACTAACAGAAGAGGACCTGGAGGATATCACTAAGCACTAGTCTGCAGATCTCCTTATCCCTTCTGACCCTGTAGAGATGTTTGATCCTGAACTGGATAGCTTGGAGACCACTCACAAAGAACAAGACACACTTGGAACCAGTAGAAGACAAAAGACTAAAGAGGTCCAAGATTTACGTAGCGCCTCAGGGAAGACTACTTCCATATCACCTGACCGAGGAGGTGATGGTGATGTAAAATAGATGAAGGACATAGAAGTTGAACAAAATAAAGGTAAAGTAACACTGCCCAGAGATGAGGTTGAACCCTTGAAGAAGAGGAAGGTCTCTCCCCTGAAACCTTCTTCCTAGACGAAATCAAGAGCCACTGTGACCAAGATGCAAACTACACTTACTCCTAATGACTTTGACTTCATCATAGCAACTCTAAACGATGCTTCACTAGAAATTATGGAGAAACAAGGAGCGAAGCAGGAGGAAATGTATGATAGAATTGAGGTCAAGCTCCAAGGGGTACAACAAGTACAACAGGCTCTTCATTCCATTCATGCAGTCTTCATTGTGCCCCTGCCATCGGGAGAACAAGAATTGGGGGATGAACCAGCCCAACTCCGTCACCTAGCATATGCAATTGAAGCTCACCTTCAACAAGCGCAAGAAGAAACTGAACAAGCCACCCAGGCTTTGAGACAAGTACAAGGAGTAATTGTAGAACAACGTCGAGTTGCAGAGAAGGAGAATATTTCTCTCCAGACAAAGTTTGACGAGGAGAAAGCGCAAATGAAAGAAGAAAAGGAACAGTTGCTCGCAAGGCAACTCAAGGTAAAAGAAGCAGTCAACATATCACTTCCCTCTATGACATGCTTAGAGCCACAGGTAGAAGACTGGGTTGAGAATCAAGTAGAGCATCTTTTTGAAGCCATCCATCAGCTACAAAAAATAATAGTAGATTTAGAGCTCTGCACAGTGCCCAACACTCCACAGGATGTCAGAGATCAAAGAGAAGCAACTTCCCGGAGCACAGTCGAGAGAATACAATATTTTGAGATGGAATGCAAGCAACTCAGTGGCCACAGTAACAAGACTTATGAGAAACTCATTGAGAATGAATAACTAAAGGCATTGGAGTCACAACTCCAGGAGGTGAAGAAGCAAGCATAAACAATACAGGCACAGTTGAAGCCTCTGTTAGCTATGGAAGGAATGAAACAATCCTAGGAGCAATGCACTACCCAACAACAGGTTCACATCATTCATAGCAAAGTCATGGAAGTGACTCAAAGACTCCAAACTGTACATGATGAGGCTTACCAACTATTCACAAATATTGAAGGTTGAGGAGCAGAACTGGAGCAAGTTGTTGTTGCAACAAAACAACACTTAGAAGGACTCGTGAATGAGGCAATCATCCAAGAGTTCATTGAACAGGAGGCCATGGCACAACAACAAGTCGAAGCAGCTCAATCCAAGCTCAAGGATTTCGAAGAAGAACTACCCAGATCAGTGTGACTCAGGACTCCTCACATGTGAGTGTTGGGGGCATGTTGGCTCTTGACCAAGTTTTGGGAGATCCTTGGTCAAGTTTGACCTATTTTGGGACTTTGACAGCCTGTCAAAGGAGGAGTGCAAGACAAAGTAGAGATCGCGATATCTCGTCCCCTTTTTGGGTCCTTTTTGGGTTTTGGGATTATGTAATGGGTATGGGATGTCGGCCCATGGGTTTACTCATGTTTAGGACTATTTTGTAAAGTATAAATAGATGTCTAGGCAATGTAAAAAGGGGCATCTATGTGTTGTTATGCCAATGTGCTAAGTGCTAGTGATTGATATATGTGATTGAAGGATTGTAAGTGCTCTGTGCAAACTATGTGAAGCTTCCAGAGATGAGTGAAAGTGACTGTAGAAGGCTTAGTGTTGTAACCTAGCTCCAGGAAGGAGGATTCGGCGAGGTGCGCACAGATCTCCTGTCCTATGCGGAGTAGGGGTTTTGAGGCTCCGTGCATGTAACTGATTAACAAACTATAATAGAAGAGAAGAAGAGTTGGTGGACATAGCCCCAAGGGGGGGTGAACCATGTATATGTTGTGTTTCTCTGCTTTGTGCGATGTGTTGGTGTGTTTATGTGTAACTTGCTATGATATAGATGAATGTTTGATAGAACTGATGTTGCTTTGTGCTTATAAAAGAGAATGAATGTTAGATATGACCTATGTGAGTATTCTTAGTGCCTAACTCTACTAGATCTAATATGTTCCTTGTATGCTAAGTTCTACTAGATGTGGATCTGGTTGAATATTGTGATGCTCTGTAATTAGGGTTTGTCTACGTTGTTACTAAGAATTGAATGTTGATGAATGTTTACTGCTAAGTGCTCTGTTAAGTGTTAGAATCACAAATCTATGTCCCAGCTAAGCTTGTAGACATCTGAGTCCTACAACCACCCCTGCCTCTACCTCAGGTGAGACTTCATCTGCTTCATAGGTGTTTCTGAAAGGGTGGGTAGTTAGGGTTTTGTTGGTGCATTGTTATAGCATTGAACCCTGGGTCTGCGCCTGTGCCACCACCGGGGTACACTACCTTCAAGCCCACCCTTGGACTTCTTTCTCTTACTAATACCTTTCTAAATTAATAAGGATGCATAAAAGAAAAGATTTAATGACATGCACATCAATAACCATCAAGCATGCATATTCTATAGATTCAATTAAATGATAAATAAATACACAACAAAATACATTCATACAAAGATAAATAATACCATAACAAAGAGCAATTATATTTATAAAAGAAGACACCAACTGGTTTCATACCAAGGATGTTCCACCCAACCATAGACACTACTTCTCCAGATCTCCACAATAGTGTCACCCCCGAGACAGGGCTATGAATCCACAAGGATGGTTCCAGAGTGTTACTTGGTTTCCTGAACCAGTCAAAACTTAAGCTCTCATAATATTTCCTATAACTCAAAAACATCCAAGTACCCAACTCTCTTCTACCCAGCTTGCACCATCCAAGAGAATTGACCCCCACCCTTCTCTGCCACACAGTCCCTCAGGCAGTCCTTCTCCTTCCAGGGATCCAACGCAACTGGTCCAGAATCTCCATGATGGAACTCTTAGGACTCACAGTTGTGAACAAAGCTAGACACAGGCCAATGCATCTCAGACGTGCAAGCCTCAAGTCATGGATGGACTACAACAATTGTTACACATTATTTTCTTCATCCCTATGATTGTTAATGATGTAACCTTGTTTGTAGTCTTAAGAGGGGCCAGTGGCCTGAGTTCCTGAAGAAAGAAGGGAGAAGATTTTTTCCTGAGAAACGAAGTTGTATTTCCCTTTGTAAAAACCCTATTAAAGATGATTTTCACATGATGCACTATGGCTAGGGTGCGAGAATTCATAATTCTCGTAGGCTGCACCATAGATGGGTTGCGAGAGGTTCGCAAGTTTCTCTATAGGTAGGGTGCGAGAATGCTCATACGTGGGAAAAACGAGCATCTTCTCGGTGCTTATAGAAGGAGAAACTTCCATGGTGAGGTGGCATCTGAATGGTTTGGATATTACTCGCTTTCATGATTTAGTGGGATCATCCAGACCTCCTCACCTTATCCTCTTCAACTTATAAAAGGAGAGGAGCTCTCATGGAAAAAGTTAGCTTTGGAGCTTTTGATTTTGGAGCTTGAAATTGTTTTTGGCTTGGGATTGTTAGCTTGGTTAGAGTGGATTTGAGATTTGCTTT
>ML838838.1:23801-43822 GCA_009831015.1 Picea engelmannii
ATATCCAACACCAGAGTTTCAAGTAATGATTGCAGATGGAGGAACTATCAATTTCTCAGGAAAATGTAATAAGATCAATCTTACTATGGGGGAATATGTAATGAATAGTCCAATGATTGCTATACCCATGGGTGGTGTTGGAGCCGCCTTTATTTTTTTTTTAGCCTGTTTTAAAATTTCATTTCTTAATGCTTCAAGTCGAAAGCCGGTTTTCATATTTTCCTTTATTTTTTCCCAAAATCTCATAAGTCTCATCGTGAAAACAATGACGGTTATCGTACTCTTAAGGTAGGATTTATTTTTTAATCGTTTAAACGAGTCTCTACTTTTGAAACCTCAGGATGTCGCATGTCGGAAGTTATAGATCACATAGTTTACAAATCCCGAGGGGTGAAACGACAAAATAGTCTTAAAAAGTTTACCCAGATCATTACCGAGAGTAAAAATACTCTAAACCGCAGCTAAGCATCACCGAGATTTCGTGTCTCAGCATTTTCTAGCTCCAAAAGTCTTACCGTCGTAACCTCGATAGACGAAACCGCGAGATTCTTGTTTTAGTAACCCGGGTTAATGTTAAAGGTAAAAAGTTTAACCATGGTTAAAGCTCAGTCGATAATTCGCAACTTGACATGTTTTCCCTCAAAATCTACACCTTCAAAGCCCTGAGTCGCGAAGTTGCGATAAAAATAGAAACGTAATTAATTAAACACTTAATCTGGTTTTATCCTCCAATTTAATTAAATCATATCATCGCGATCTCGAGATTTCGCAAATCGGTATACAAGCTTCCCGGAAGCTATACTTTCGAAGCTCTGAGTCGCGAAGTCGCGATCTCACGATTTCGCAACTCGGCATATGAGCCTCCCGGAAGCTATACCTTCGAAGCTCCGAGTTGCGAAGTCGTGATATAATTAAAAACGTAATTAATTAAACACTTAATCTTGGTTACATTTTGTATTAATCAAAGCTAATTGTCGCAATCTCAGGTTTTGGAGGTGTAAAGGGTTAAAGTGAAAACTCCCAATGAGGCGAGTGTCAAAATATTAAATAACATTTAAAAAGGACTGATTAATCAAGCTAAGCAAGCATTTTCATTGTTTTAATACGAAAATTAATATGCACAGTCTCCAAGGCGATTTTAAACTTTCTTTGTGCCAACTTGCATTACGAACTGTCAAAATTTATGACATTATTTGGAAATGAGGCGAATTGACAAGTAAGGGTTTGGTTTTTATTGCTAAATTTATATTTAAGAACGATTTGGCCGTTCTGTCCCTAAGGACGACCTAGTTTTAAATAGTCGAAGACATGGATTTTTTGTTTGTTGTTTCAAATTTCATTTCTATTCTATGCAGAGCCAACTTTTCGTGAGCGAACTAATTTCTGTATGTATACATATTTTTATCGCAAGAGAGCTAAAGTAGAATCCCCTACCATGGCCCCGCGAAAAGCGTCTAAATCCACTGTTGAGGTTTCAGGACAAGGTTCAGACAACGTTTCTTATACTTCACCTCGAAGTGTCGACTCTATCAGGACCTGGTCACATATTCTTGAGGTTCTATAGTCTGAATTGGTAGATGTTTCGGATGATTCCAGTGGAAATGAAAAAGACGACCTGATCACCAAGTATAAGATCGTCATCCAAGCTCAAATTCATAAAGTGGCAGCTAGGCCACGTCTGCTCCCTTATTACGATATGGTTCGGTGGGCATTAGACCATGTAGATATACCAACCAAAACCATAATCAATGAGCAGAGGGTCACCATTGGGACTTTCAGACCTGAACAATTGCAGACTATGTACAAGTTTCCAGCCGTGTCGGACTTTATTTACAATGCCGAATTCCTGGAGAATTTTAAATAGAAGGAATCTGTGTAATACGACAAGACTATGTCTGGTTTAATCAAAGATTGGGTTTCACACCCTGCGAAGTTCAGGGCAGACAATAATGGTATATATTCAATAGCTTCTCTGGAACCACAGTTCAAATATATTGCTATGATGACCTGCAGATTATATGGGAGAGAGGACACCACACATTTTTTCCTTCAGTGGGTGCCTCTAATTCACACGGTCACCGAAGGCTGTTCCTTTGACTGGCCTAAACTATTGTCTGATAGTTTGACCAGTCGAGTTACAGATTATCGGGCGCAGAGGGAGAGAGGAAAGATTGTTTCATTCTTTATGTCCATGTATATCATGGATGCAATGTGTTTTCTCACACCTTTTCCCTTGATGAGTTGGAGCTAGACTCCATCGGAGGTTGAGCCCATCCACGTCTACCATTCAAAGCTGTGGGAAGACAAAGCCTCAGATATTGTGTATGAAATTTTTAACTGGGTGATGGTACCACTGCATGTCACTATCTTCAGCCACCTGCCACCCAAGATCTCAGACAGTATCGCGGTAAATCTGAGCAGTATAGCTGACTGGTACGTGGAAGCGGAATTTTCATATCTCAGGGTTTTCGGCGCTTCTATTCCTCCGAATGCCTTACCATTATTCATACCTGATAGGCTGGATTTCTGTGAGGTTGCCAGACAAACCTTAATTGGTGGCGTAAGAAAGGAGCTTAAGGGATATTCTAATAAGGTATGGCCACCTTTTCCTATTCATCTGCATTCCTATTCTTTGTTAGATTTTGGGCATGCTAAAGCTGAGGTAGCAGCCCTGGAAGACCTGAAATTGGTTCATGTTGAATTCAAGAAGCACGATCCACAGAGGGTCATAAGTAACCACTTAGCCAATTGCGGGCTTAAAAGGTTTGAGCATGAAAATTCGCCCTCGGATGACATTTTTCGAGGCACGAGATCTTATGTCGAGGTTTTGGCTCGGATATAAGCCCAGGCTCCTGAAGAAAGGGATGATGTTTTGAAATTCCAAGAAAATTGGCGAAGTTGTCTTCCCCCAGTATTGCGGGGTGAAAATCCAATAACAGTAGAGGTGCAGCAAAAGGAGCCAAAGGCTCAAAAGATTCAACACCCAGAAAAGAAGACCATCAGGACAGGGAGGAGAAAACTAAGAGTCTGAAACCAGAAATAAAAACTCTCGATCCACCGAAAAAGCAGACTCTAGTTACCACTCCAGGCCAGTCAGCTAAGAAAATCGAAGATCCCATCGCCTCCATTACTCCCTCACAATCAACTCAAGGGAACATAGATGCTGGGTGGATTTTCAATGAAGAATTGAGACCTATAAGGATGGAAGAGCTCCCTCCAAATGAGTTCTTTTTTTATAAAAAAAGAAAAGTTGTGGTAAAAAGAGAATTCTATCAAGAAGAGGGATCGACAGCCAAGAAGTTCAAGGTGTTGATCGATGGGAAAGATAAGAAGAAAGAAGATTTTGCGACAAAAATAGCCGAGTCATTAGGGGCGTATGCTACGGAAAACCAATTTTCAGTCGGGGTTTTGAAAAATCAGCTGAAGTGAAAAAATTGCCTCATCAAAACCCTAGAAGCTAAGCTAGCCACACCAGAGGAAGCTGCTAAGGACCAGGAGAATGCAGGAATAGAACAAGAAAGGATGGCCGACAAAAAGGAAATTGATTTGCTCAAAGCTAAGCTCGAACAAACAGAGCTGGTAGCTCAGACCAGTCAGATACAGGTGGGCCAGCAAAAAGACTTAATTGAGCAGCTACATGTTAGATTAGAGTTCACTGAAATCCAAGTCATAAATATCAGGATATTCCAGTCCCAAGCTATGGAGATTTGTAGCAGAGTTTCTGCAGCCCAACGAAGTTTACTTGCCAAGGTAGAGACGATTCGGGACAATTGTCTGCTTATTGATCAAGTATTACAAAACTTATCTGTCAGAGAGAGAGAAGATGGAGCAGCTCAGGTCGCATTTCAAGAGGCTGTAATAGCTACAGCAAACAGGGAATCGGGAAAAATTTCTAATTTTTCCATTTCGGAACAGACCCGAGGTAATATTTTGTTGAAAGAATGGGAATGCAGCATATCAGAAGGCAAATTGCAAGCCAAGAAGGTAAGGAAATCCTGTGAAGAGGCTTTCGGTTCCATAGATGGAAATCTGTTAGGCATTGATAGCGAGAGTAATGCTGAGACGTTGAGCCAAATGGATATGGAGAAACTCTCGCTTGATATAAATGAAAAAGAAGAAAGAGATTCGGTCGAAATCTCACAAGTAACTATGGAATACATAGTTCAAATAAATAAATGTATGATTAAACCAAGTGTGGAATTGTGCATTATTGACACCCTAGACCGACAGATGGAAGAAAGGTTGTCGCAATTAGTCAGAGATTGTTACATTTTTTAGGCCAATTGTCAAGCAGAACCTTCAAGTTTGATATCTCAGCTGGTGGAAAAATGTGTCACGTGTACCGAGCATGCTAGAGGGCAGGCTTCTGGTACCAAATAAAGATAGATATAAAGAAATGAAACAATTGATCTCCTTCTTGTTGTAACTGAAAATCCTGGAACGATTGAGATTCCATCATATGTAAATCTGTATAAATATACAATAGAAGGAAGGAATAATGGGCTGGACCTTTTTGGGTCGATTGTAATAGAGATTTTCCTCCCTTGAGAGTCAATATAAAGCAAATCCGAAGATTCTCAATTCCATCACGACTGTGATATGAGTTTGTTTCCTTGTAGTTCATATCTAATTTCATTTCATATATGTATCTGATGAATGCTTCGCTATAATTTAGTACAACCTCTACTATAGTGAATAAATTTTAGTTTTCTATATTGTTTACCATTTTTCCTCTATATCGACTATCAGTGGGTATAAGACCAGTGAACATTTTAGATTTCTATATATATTTTATGCTTCATCGGGTTATTTCTTTATCTTTTTCTTCTTTTGTTTATAAGTGAGATTATCCCTTGATAGGAGCCTTACATGATAGACATCTTAATGTTTTCTTACACCTCACACACATTTATTAAAATATAACTCAGTTACGGGAAAGGGCCTTTGGTTTTCATCCTGTTGTCACTACCGGAGCTGTAAACTCTCCTTTATACAACTGAAATCGAGACAACATCTAAAAAATTTCTTTGAGATTTTCTTATTATTTTGTTCCTCTATGACTGTCCCTGTGACAAGACAGCCTAATATTGAACACGGACTATCAGATCAAACACATATTTCCTTGAATATTTTTGATACTATTCTTAAAACAGCCACTACCCAGGTCGAACTGGAACGTCTGTGGGCAGCGATTGAAAGAGACATAAACATCCAGGAACAGTTGGAAGCTAGACGACAACCTAGAAATCAACCCTAGCTTCCCTTGCTGAAGGTTGACATTTCTTCCTTCTCTACCCCTTACTCACTTTCGGATGCCTAGACATTGTACTTCTAAGCCTTAAGTACAGACTCTAGAACAACATCTTTTTGGCGCCATTGTCGGGGACCGAAGTTACGAAATCTTTTTCCCTGGGAAAACAACATTTTTCGTTGAAAGTGCCACATTTTGATAGTGAACAAAGAGTGCACACCTTTTAAGGGCTTTCCAATATTTCACTTGGCGACTCCACGATTAATAAGCTAGCATCTGGACGAAGGAATACCAGGAAAAACCCAGATGGTAAATAGACCACACCCGTTACCGACCCTGAGAAGATTTTAAAGGCAAGAGGCTCTCTTAAGCCGACCCCTACAGTCTACCAGCTTAAATACCCACAACTGAAAACCAAGAGTTCTTCTGAACCTTCAACTTCACGCAACCCTCTTTTCGACACTAAATATCTAATATCAAACTGCTCCGAAGTTAGAAGTGAAACCCGTCCGACAACCTCTGTAGTACACAAAGGAAAAAGTCCTGTAGAAAATTTATCTGTTGTCGATATATCGTCATCGCAACCCCACACAGTCCTGAAGAATATTCCACACATCCAGTTTCCACACCCATTGTTTCTCCTGACTACATCTCTTGCAAGTCCGAAGAGCCAATCCATCACATCCCTTACCAATCATCCTTGGATTTTTCGCCCCGTGAAGAAAGTAAAGATTCACTCTTAATATTCCAAAACCCCCTTTACAACTTTCCACTAATAACGATGGCAGCCACCGGAGGAGGAGGTGGAGGGGTTGTCGGAGGAGGAGGTGGAGGTGCTCCTGTGGGAGGAGATGGAGGCCAAGGGCATGCCCCCCCTCCGAGAGTGTTTTCTAAAGTGGCACCAAGATACGATCCTTTGGTATTGCCTGTTCCTCTACACGACCTTCCCAAAAATTATATAAAAAAATTGCCAAAATTCACTAGGGAAGGAGATCTGACCGCAAACGAACACACAAATTTATTTGATCAATTCGCAGACATCCTAGGTCTCGAACATGAAGATGTGTATTTGAGGCTTCTCATCCAAACCTTCAAAGGTCAGGTCTGAACTTGGTTTCAGAGTCTACCTGCAGGATCTATCTTGTCCTATGATGCCTTGGAAGATGCTTTCCTTAGACAATGGGGCGAAAGAAAGGACCACCTATACTATTTAACCGAGTTTGGGTCTTTAAGAAAAAATAATTCAGAAATAGTTATGGAGTTTATTCAAATATTTAACAAGTTGTATAACAAAATCCCAGCCGAGGTTAAACCGTCCCAACCCACAGCCAAAGTAACTTTCGTGGGGGCTTTCGAACCAGATTTTGCACTTCTTTTACGAGAAAGAAGGGGAGCTACTCTAAACCGAATGCAAGATGACGCTATAGAAATTGAGTCAAATATGATGGCTTCTGGTAAGTTAAAAGCTAAAGTAGAAGCGGGAAACCGATAAACTAGATGCTTTAGAGAACAAGCAGGGTCGTCAGGGTCTAATAGATACACAGATGACAAAGTAGACGATATGGCAAGGGTAATTAAGGAACTATATAATAAGATATCCATAATGGAGCTAGAACAGGCCAAAGATGATTCTTTCACCAAAAAGGATTTTAGGAAGAATCCCAATCCCCCAAATCAACAAAAATAGATAAAAAATGAAGATCAGAAAATACAAACTCCCCTAAAGAACGGAAATTTTATAGGAGCGAATGATCTCCAAGATTTCGGAGATTCAGATGATGATGTAATGAATTTGGGTGATGACTGCACACAACCTTATCTGACTAAAGAGGATTATGAAAAATCTCTAAACACTCAACAATCATCTATTGAAGGTGAAGAAAGAGATTATACTGACCTTTGTAGTTATCAAGAAGAAACCGATATGATAATGGTCGAGGTCCAACCTAGGTATAACTTGAGATATAAGGGTAAGCCTATTTCAACTACTCAACCTAAGAAAATTCTCCCAAAAGGTCAAACTTATGAGCCTACCCCAGAAGAAACCGTGTTACCTAACAACAAAGCGAAAGTAGTAAACGTGCAAGAACCCGAAGTACAAAAGGTTGAGACTAAAATACAGGAAACCGAAGCATCTAATACAAATACACCTTTAATCAAGATCATGAGTAATAAGGTAGTCCAGACAAATAAGTTGGAAAAGAAGGATTCGGAAGTCCCAACTAGAGAAACAGACAAGGTGAGAAGAGTTTTCAGTTTCGAAAATGAGATAAATAAAATTAAGATACCAATCCCTCTGGTAGAGTTAGTGAAAAACCCAGTTTATCGAAAACAGATTACCAAAGTAATAGGCGTTTCAGAGCTAGAAATCCAATCTAACGTTTTGAAACTGGAAGATGATAATCCCAACATCACTTTTGGTCCACATTTTGAAGGAGCCAAAGACACTGTTGCTCCCTTTTATATCACCTTAAATGTATATGATCAATTGCTACATAATTGCATGCTAGACTCCGGAGCCTCACATAATGTGATGCCTAAAATTATTATGGACAAATTGGGTCTCCAGATCACCAGACCTTACGGAGATCTTTACTCATTTGATTCGAGAAAATTTAAGTGTATGGGAATGATAAAAGATTTAGTAGTCACCCTGGCACAGGTCCAAGTTAAGAGCATCTTGATGGATGTGGTCATTGTTGATATTCCCCCCAAATAAGGCTTACTGTTGTCTAGGTCATGGGGAGCCAAGCTGGGGGGTTCTCTTCAAATGGATATGACATACACCACGATTCCTGTGTTTGGTGGGCAATTTACTCAGTTGTACAGGGAGACGAGGTTAGCATACACAGTAAGCGACCCCCAAAATATGAACAATTTTCCTATTTACATTGCAGATCAAGATTTAGGAAATTGTATCTTATCTTTTGACGACGGTTTAGATGGTTGCACAGAGGAAAATGATATAGAGCATGAAGAGTCAGGTTACATGACCGAGGATATGTGTAGCACCGGTATCTGGAAAATGTTTTTTGACGGTGCCTCATCTTGCGAAGGGGCTAGTGTAGGAGTGCTTTTTGTGGCACATGAAGCAAGGTTCGTTGTCCTTTTTTCTTATAGACTACAATGGGATATAGATTATACTAACAATGTATGTGAATATGAAGCCTTGGTCTTAGGATTAGAGGCTTCCAGGAGGCTGAAAATAAAAAACCTAGAGTTATACGGAGATGCGGAGTTGATAGTCAAACAAATAAATCAACAATACCAAGCCAAGAATCCCAGATTAAGATCATACAGAAATTGTGCCTGGGATCTAATGGAAAAAAAATTCTCGTCTGTAAATGTCCACTTCATCCCACACACAGAAAACTTACAGGCTGATGTATTAGCTAAAGAAGCTTCAACTTTCACTCCTCCTACAACCTTTAAATTGAAGTATCACATAGAGATAAGACACAGACCATCTATACCGGATAATATACAGCACTGGCAGGTTTTTGAGGATGATGAACAAATTAAGAAGTTTCTTGAAGCAGTAGGTGAATTTTCCAAAACTCACACAGATCAAGAAAATCAGAATGACCATATATGGATCATGCAATAAGGAGAGGACCCTCAAGCTTTCCAAGACAAAATCGCAAATCATCGCATGTTGGTCCTAAAAAATAACCAGATTCTGAAAGGACTGATCCCTCTAGAAAGACTATTTGATCAAAACAACATACCTGTAAAATCCACCTTACAACCCCAACCAGAAGAGGTCGAGGACTGTGACATAGGAACCAAAGAAGAGTCCAGGATGGTTAAAATATATAAACTCCTCCCCCCTGAAATAAAAGGCAAGTATAAGGACCTACTCAAAAAATTTAAATACATTTTCGCCTGGTATTATGACAAGTTAAGAACCTACGACACTATCGTGATTGATCATAAGATACATCTAAAGCCTGGGGTCAAACCTTTTAGACAAAATCTTAGGCATATCAACCCCATTTTATTTCTTGTGGTCGAGAGAGAAGTGAAGAAGCTTTTAGAGGCGAAAATTATAGTACCTCTGAGATATTCCAACTGGGTGGCAAACCTGGTCCCGGTCAGAAAAAAGAATGGGGAAATTAGATTGTGCGTGGATTTCAGAAATCTAAATAAATACTCCCTTAAAGACAACTATCCGCTACCTAAAATGGATCACGTGTTGGAAAGGGTAGTTGGGGTGAACAGAATGTCTATGATTGACAGTTTTTTTGGATATAATCAAATTGCCATGAATGAAAAAGATAAAGAAAAAACATCTTTTACTACCCCTTGGGGTACGTTCATGTATGATAAAATGCCTTTCGGTTTGATGAATGCAGGAGCCACGTTCCAACGTGCTATGGACATTTCTTTCATTGGAGAGAGGGATAAGTTTGTAGTCATCTATCTCGATGATTTAACGGTTTTCTCCAAATCCGACGAAGAGCATTTGATACATCTTAAACAAACATTCGAAAAATGTCGCAGGTTTGGTCTGTCTTTAAACCCCAAGAAATCACATTTCGCCATGCAAGAAGGTAAAATTTTGGGTCATATTGTATCTAAGGATGGAATTAATGTTGATCCTAAGAGGGTTGAAGTGATAGACACTATAAACATTCCTAGAAATGTAAAATAAATTCAATCTTTCTTAGGGAAAATAATTTTTTTACGAAGATTTATCCCAAATTTCGCTGAAATTGTAAAATTGATCACAGATATGCTGAAAAAGAATAGCGAAGTAAAGTGGACAACAGAGTCCAAAGAATTGTTCACACACATTAATAAAGTCATAGTCGAGGCACCTGTATTGGCAAGCCCCAATTATCTAAAAAAAAATCTTATTTTCTCATTTTCCTACGAACACACGATTGTTGCGGTGCTCCTCCAAAAAAATGAGGACGGTTTCGAACAGTCGATCGTCTTTTTCAGAAAGAGCCTCAGAGACACAGAACTTAAATACGATATAATAGAAAAACAAGTGTACTTCATGGTAAAAGAACTGAAGGCATTTAGAACATATGTATTACACTCCAAGATAATCGTGTATGTACCTACAAGTTTTGTGAAAGATATTTTGGTACAACCAGACATCGATGGGAAGATATGACGATGGATTGCCAAGATTCAAGAATTTGACCTGGAAATCAAACCTACTAAACTGATAAAGGGACAAGGCCTAGCCAAACTTTTGGTTGAATCAAATCTCAGAGCTCTGGATATAAACTGCCTGCAGGAAGGTGAGGAAGACATGAACATAAACGAGCTTGATGAATGAACAAGTGAAAGTAAGATTGAGGAGAAGTTTGTATCATAAGAATGGTACAGAAACATAGTATCCTACCTGCTGACTCTAAAATGATCAAGTGAACTATCGCCATCAAAAGCTAGGACTTTAAATCTTTATGCGGTTAAGTATTGTATTGTCGAAAATCAACTATATTGGAAAGACCCACTCGGTTTCTTGTTAATATGCTTAGTCGAATCGGAAATAGAAAGGGTTATAAGTGAATTTCACAAAGGAGTGTGTGGAGGGCATCACGCTTGGAGGGCCACAGCTTACAAAATTCTGAGGGCTGGGTATTACTGGCCAAAACTTTTCTCAGGCGTTAACGCCAAGGTCCGAGCTTTTAACCCTTGTTAGCTATTTGTAGGCAAACAGAAACTCTCGGTGCTACCTTTAGTTCCGGTCAAAACTGAAGCCCCTTTTCAACAATGGGGGCTAGATTTTATAGGAGAGATTAATCCACATTCTAGCACCCAACACAAATGGATCTTAACTACCACAAACTACTTTACTAAATGGGTGGAAGTTATTACAACCAAAAGGGCAACTGACTCGGTGGTAATAGATTTCTTAGAAGACAATATTTTGTCAAGATTTGGCTGCCCCCGGAAGATAGTCACGGATAATGCCCAAGCTTTCAAATCTATGGCTATGATCAACTTCTGCCAAAAGTATAATATCATTCTTGGCCATTCTACAGCATACTACCCCCAAGGAAATGGACTAGCCGAGTCGTCTAACAAGATTCTGATCAATATAATTAAGAAAGTGTTGGATGAAAACAAAAAGTCTTGGCATGTGCATTTAAAGTACGCCTTGTGGGCGAATCGCATAGGCACTAAAAAGTCTATCGGCATTTCCCCTTTTCAGATGGTATATGGGACAGATGGTTGCAAAAGTATCAAGATGACACGAAGGCATTATTCGACCGTAGGACAAAGGACAGAGATTTCCTCCCAGGTGATTTAGTTTTAAGGTGGGATGCAAGGAGGGAAGAAACAATGAAACATGGTAAATTCGATCACCTCTGGTATGGGCCATTCAGAGTCTCGGCTCTCGAAGGAAAAAAATCTTTCCTACTAGAAAATCTAGAAGGCGAAATCCTCAATGCCCCTATCAATGGGAATTATTTGAAGCATTATATGACATAAGCAGTCGCCAAAAAAAAAATTATGTATATTTCATATATAGAATTTTTTACACATGTATATATATTTCATTACGCATTGTTGTTTTGATTTTCTTTTCTTTTCGTAAATTATCGACACCTTTCAAAAAGCCTCGATAACCTTCATATTTTCATTTTTACAGTTTTCCAGCTGCAAACAAAACGAGCAGGAGAGGTACACAGAAAGTCATGTATCGAAAAATAAATTGGCTTAAACAGGTGATACAAAAGATTTTTGATAGTTTGAAAAGAAAATGAAACGGTAAGATAAAGGTGAGAATTCCTAAAAGACTTGTTCTGAATGGCTATTAAAGGAAACCAAGATAACCTCATAAGAATATGGCAATATCATCTGAACTAATAAATAAAATAAATTTTCCATGGTTAATCGTTTACGAAAGAATAAGATGAAATAAACAAGTCACTCAAAGTAAAGCGCCCCCAAAAAAAAATTTCAAGAGTCAATTTTGATTTTTTGACCTCTATTTTTTAGTTTATAGATCTCCATCTGCCACCCTTTTTTGTTTTATGGTTTGCTTTTGAAAATCCAGCATCTTCCCGGTTTAGCATACGTAGGGGGAAGAGATTTCGTTTTAACCTCGAAAGCTTCAAAGCAGATTGTGAAAAGTAAGCTATTCTTCACAACTCCTCGGTCCCCTACTAAACAAAGTGACGCTTAAGTGATCCTGACTTTTCTAGTTTTTTCAACAGTTTCAGAGGATTGAGGCTTTCTCAAATAGAACACCCCAAAAAATTATTTTTTTCCCTTTCTCCCTACGAACGAAGGTGTTGCGAAAGTTAAGGAAAGTTTGGTACCGAGTAATCAAAGTAAGTTGATAGACCTATAATGCAAAATATTACACAGATATCAACCCTCAAATAAACTGATTGCCCCCATCTTCACGCTCTAAGAAAGAAAATTATAAGACGGGTGGTGAAAGGAAATTAAAAAATGATTGCCCTCATCTAGTCCAAAAGACGATGAAAGGAAATTCATAAATGATTGCCCTCGTCTCAGCATTTAAATGCATAAATATATTCTGAAGTGGTGAAAGGAAATTCAGTAAAAAGGGCTAGATAACTTCACTAGGGTACTGAACAGGCTCGCTGGCAGTGAAGCAATATCTGAGATATATGCAAGGTTGTTATACATGAATATCACTCTACTCTGGTAACCAATTCTTTTTAAAACCTGATCTACATCACAAGTTCAGACAGGGCTTCCTGATTAAAAACATATAATTTTCTTCTTTTGATGCAAGCCGATAGCCACAAGATCTGTTGGGTCTCCTAGAACTGTTTTGATCGTCTTAATGCAGACCTAAATTCAGTAACAGGAAGGAGAAAGTCGTGAAGGAGACTACATCTAAGTTTAAAAAGTATCTGAGTTTTGAAAAGCTTCTCAAAAGTAAAAAACGAAGTCCTTTTCCCCTTCGGTATCCTGTTCTAGAGAACTTTTTCGTTGGATTAAAGCCATTGACTCCATTTACCCAATATAGGCACGTGGTCTACTATTCTTCCCATCTTGCAGGAAAACGGGATCCCTAGTTGGAGCCTATGTTGGAGTCGCCTTTGTTTTTTTTTTAGCCTGTTTTAAAATATCATATCTTAATGCTTGAAGTCGAAAGCCAGTTTTCATATTTTCCTTTATTTTTTCCCAAAATCAAAGAAGTCTCATCGCGCAAACAGTGACAGTTATCATACTCTTAAGGAAAGATTTATTTTTTAATCGTTTAAATGAGTCTCTACTTTTGAAACCTCGGGATGTCGCATGTCAGAAGTTATAGATCACATAGTTTACAAATCCCGAGGGGAAAAACGACGAAATAGTCTTAAAAAGTTTACCCAGATCATTACCGAGAGTAAAAATACTCTAAACTGCAGTTAAGCATCACTAGGATTTCTTGTCTCGGCGTTTGCTAGCTCCAAAAGTCTTACCGTCGTAACCCCGATAGCCAAAACCACGAGATTCTTGTTTTAGTAACCTGGGTTAATGTTAAAGGTAAAAAGTTTAGCCGTGGTTAAAGCTCAGTCGGGAATTCGCAACTCGACATGTTTTCCCTCAAAAGATACACCTTCAAAGCCCCAAGTCGCGAAGTCGCGATAAAAACAGAAACATAATTAATTAAACACTTAATCTAGTTTTATCCTCTAATTTAATTAAATCATATCATCGCGATCTCGCGATTTCGCAACTCGGCATACAAGCTTCCCGGAAGCTATACCTTCGAAGCTCCGAGTCACGAAGTCACGATCTCACAATTTTGCAACGTGGCATACGAGCCTCCCAGAAGCTATACCTTTGAAGCTATGAGTCGCAAAGTCGCGATATAATTAAAAACGTAATTAATTAAACACTTAATCTTGGTTATGTTTTGTATTAATCAAAGCTAATTGTTGCAATCTCGGATTTTGGAGATGTAAAGGGTTAAAGTGAAAACTCCTGATGAGCCAAGTTTCAAAATATTAATTAACATTTAAAAAGGACTGATTAATCAAGCTAAGCCAGCATTTTCATTGTTTTAATACGAAAATTAATATGCACAGTCTCCGAGGCGATTTTAAACTTTCTTTGCGCCAACTTGCATTACGAACTGTCAAAATTTATGACATTAATTGGAAATGAGGTGAATTGAAAAGTAAGGGTTTGGTTTTTATTGTTGAATTTATATTTAAGAATGATTTGACCGTTCTGTCCCTAAGGACGACCTAGTTTTAAATAGTCGAAGACATGGATTTTTTGTTTGTTGTTTCAAATTTCATTTTTATTCTACGCAGAGCCAACTTTTCGCGAGCCAACTAATTTTTGTATGTATACATATTTTTATCACAGGAGAGCTAAAGTAGAATCCCCCGCCATGGCCCCACGAAAAGCATCTAAATATGTTGTTGAGGTTCCAGGACAAGGTTCAGACAACGTTTCTGATACTTCACCTCGAAGTGTCGACTCTATCAGGACCTGGTCACATATTCCTGAGGTTCTACAGTCTGAATTGGTAGATGTTTCGAATGATTCCAGTGGAAATGAAAAAGACGACCTGATCACCAAGTACAAGATCGTCATCCAGGCTCAAATGCATAAAGTGGCGGATAGGCTACGTCTGCTCCCTTATTAGGATATGGTCCGGTGGGCATTAGACCATGTAGATATACCAACCAGAACCATCATCAATGAGCAGAGGGTCACGATTGGGGATTTCAGACCTGAACAATTGCAGACTATGTACAAGTTGCCAGCCATGTCGGACTTTGTTTACAATGCTGAATTCCTAGAGAATTTTAAATAGAAGGAATCTATGTAATACGACAAGACTATGTCTGGTTTAATCAAAGATTGGGTTTCACACCCTGTGAAGTTCAGGGCGGACAGTAATAGTATATATTCAATAGCTTTTCTGGAACCACAATTCAAATATATTTCTATGATGACTTGCAGATTATATGGGAGAGAGGACACCACACATTTTTTCCTTCAGTGGGTGCCTCTAATTTACACGGTCGCCAAAGGTTGTTCCTTCGACTGGGCTAAACTATTGTCTGATAGTTTGACCAGTCGAGTTACAGAGTATCGGGCACAGAGGGAGAGCAGAAAGATTGCTTCATTCTTTATGTCCACGTATATCATGGATGCCGTGTGTTTTCTCACACCTTTTCCCTTGATGAGTTGGAGCTAGACTCCATCGGAGGCTGAGCCCATCCATGTCTACCATTCAAAGTTGTGGGAAGAAAAAGCCTCAGATTTTGTGTATGAAATTTTTAACTGGGTGATGGTATCACTGCATGTCACTATCTTTGGCCACCTACCACCCAGGATCTCAGACAGTATCGCGGTAAATCTGAGCAGTATAGCCGACTAGTACGTGGAAGCAGAATTTTCATATCTCAGGGTTTTCGGCGCTTCTGTTCCTCCGAATGCCTTACCATTATTCATACCCAATAGGCTGGCTTTCCATGAGGTTTCCAGACAAACCGTAATCAGTGGCATAAGCAAGGAGCTTCAGGGATATTCTAAGAAGGTATGGCCACCTTTTCCTATTCATCTACATTCCTATTCTTTGTTAGATTCCGGGCATGCTAAAGCTGAGGCAGCAGCCCTGGAAGACCTGAAATTGGTTCATGTTGAATTCAAGAAGCACGATCCACAAAGGGTCGTAAGTAACCACTTAGCCAATTGTAGGCTTAAAAGGTTTGAGCATGAAAATTCACCCTCGGATGACATTTTTCGAGGCATGAGATCTTATGCCGAGGTTTTGGCTCGGATACAAGCCTTGGCTCCTGAAGAAAAGGCTGATGTTTTGAAATTCCAAGAACATCGGCGGAGTCGTCTTCCCCCAGTATTGCGGGGTGAAAATCCAATAACAGTAGAGGTGCAGCAAAAAGGAGCCGAAGGCTCAAAAGATTCAGCACCCAGAAAAGAAGAACATCGGGACGGGGAGGAGCTAACTAAGAGTCTGAAACCGGAAATAAAAACTCTCGATCCACTGAAAAATCAGACTCTAGTTATCACTCCAGGCCAGTCAGCTAAGAAAATCGGAGATCCCATCGCCTCCATTACTCCCTTACAGTCAACTCAAGGGAGCATAGATGCAAGGTGGATTTTCAACAAAGAATTGAGACCTATAAGGATGGAAGAGCTCCTGCCAAATGAGTTCTTTTTTGATAAAAAGAGAAAATCTATGGTAAAAAGAGAATTCAATCAAGAAGAGGGATCGACGACCAAGAAGTTCAAGGTGTTGACCGATGGGAAAGATAATAAGAAAGAAGATTTTTCGACAGAAATAGTTGGGACATTAGGGGCGTATGCTACGACAAACCAATTTTCAGTCGGGGTTTTGAAAAATCGGTTGAAGTGAAAAAATTTCCTCATCAAAACCCTAGAAGCTAAGCTAGACACACCAGAGGAAGCTGCTAAGGACTAGGCAAACGCAGGAATAGAACAAGCAAGGATGGCTGACAAAAAGGAAATCGAGCTGCTCAAAGCTAAGCTCGAACAAACAGATATGGTAGCTCAAACCAGTCAGATACAGGTGGGCCAGCAAAAATACTTGATTGAGCAGCTACAGGTTAGATTAGAGTTCGCTGAAAGCCAAGTCATAAATATCGGGATATTCCAGTCCCAGACTATGGAGATTCGGAGTAGATTTTATGCAGCCCAGCGAAGTTTACTTGCCAAGGTAGAGATAATTCGGGACAATTGTCTGCTTATTGATCAAGTATTAGAAAACTTATATGTCACAGAGAGAGAAGCTGGAGCAGCTTGGGTCACATTTCAAGAGGCTGTAATGGCTACAGCAAACAGGGAATCGGGAAAAAGTTCTAAGTTTTCCATTTCGAAACAGACCCGAGGTAATATTTTGTTGAAAGAATGGGAACGCAGCATATCAGAAGGCAAATTGCAAGCCAAGAAGGTAAAGAAATCCTATGAAGAGGCTTTCAGTTCCATAGATGGAAATCTATTAAGCATTGATACCAAGAGTAATGATGAGACGCTGAGCCAAATGGATATGGTGAAACTCTCGCTTGATATAAATGAAAAAGAAGAAAGAGATTCGGCCAAAATCTCACAAATAACTATGGCAGACATAGTTCAAATAGATAAATGTATGATTAAACCAAGTGTGCAATTGTGCATTATTGACACGCTAGACCGACAGATGGAAGAAAGGTTGACGCAATTAGTCAAAGATTGTTACATTTTTTAGGCCAATTGTCAAGTGGAACCTTCAAGGTTGATATCTCAGCTGGTGGAAAAATGTGTCACGTGTACTGAGCATACGAGAGGGCAGGCTTCTGGTACCAAATAAAGACAGATATAAAGAAATGAAATGATTGATCTCCTTCTTGTTGTAACTGAAAATCCTGGAACGATTGAGATTCCATCATATGTAAATCTGTATAAATATACAATAGAAGGAAGGAATAATGGGCTGGACCTTTTTGGATCGATTGTAATAGAGATTTTCCTCCCTCGAGAGTTAATATAAAGCAAATCCGAAGATTCTTGATTCTGTCACGACTGTGTTATGAGTTTGTTCCCTTGTATTTCATATCTAGTTTCATTTCATATATGTATATGATGAATGCTTCGCTATAATTTAGTACAACCTCTACTATAGTGAATAAATTTTAGTTTTCTATATTGTTTACCATTTTTCCTCAGTACCGGCTATCAGTGGGTATAAGACCAGTGAACATTTTAGGTTTCTATATATATTTTATGCTTCATCGGGTTATTTCTTTATCTTTTTCTTCTTCTATTTATAAGTGAGATTCTCCCTTGATAGGAGCCTTACATGATAGACAACTTAATGTTTTCTTACACCTCACACACATTTATTAAAATATAACTCAGTTATGGGAAAGGGCCTTTGGTTTGCACCCTATTTTCACTACCGGAGCTGTAAACACTCCTTTATACTACCGAAATCGAGACAGCATCTAAAAAATTTCTTTGAGATTTTCTTATTATTTTGTTCCTCTATGACTGTCCCTGTGACAAGATAGCCTAATATTGAACCCGGACTATCAGATCAAACACATATTGCCTTGAATATTTTTGATACTATTCTTAAAACAGCCACTACCCGGTTCGAACTGGAACGTTCGTGGGCAGCGATTGAAAGAGACATAAACATCCAGGAACAGTTGGAAGCTAGACGACAACCTAGAAATCAACCCTAGCTTCCCTTTCCGAAGGTTGACATTTCTTCCTTCTCTACCCCTTACTCACTTTCGTATGCCTAGACACTATACTTCTAAGCCTTAAGTACAGACTCTGGAACAACAGGTGGTGCAAATGTTGTACTAGGAATCCAATGGTTACAATCATTAGGAACAATGGCTTTTAATTTTCAAGAACTTCTCGTGAAATTTTCATTGGAAGGAAAAGAAATTGACTTAAGAGGTATCACAGGGAAACCCGGTAAGGTGATAAAGCTCTAATGGCATGAAAAAATTATTGAAAAAGGGGCATCAAGGTGTTATTGCACAACTATTCTCACTAGATGTTCAAACATATAAGACATCTATTCCTCAAGATCTCCAAGGGATCATTGATAAGCATTCCAAAGTATTTGAATATATTCCCAAAGGTCTTCCACCCACTAGAAATCATGATCATGAAATTCACCTAATTCCTAGGAGTTTTCCTCCTAAGATCAGGCCATACAGATACCCTTACACCCAGAAGAGTGAAATTGAGCACATGGTTGAAGAAATTTTAGAGGCTGACATTATTAGACCTATCCAAATTTCTTACTCTACACTAGTGGTAATGGTATTCAAGAAAGATAGCTCATGGCGTATGTGTCCAGATTATAGAGAGCTCAATAAGATCACTATTAAAGATAATTTTTCCATTCCCGTCATTGATGAATTGTTAGATGAACTACATGGAGCAATATATTTCACAAAATTGGATCTCCGTTTAGGGTATCATCAGATTAGAATGAAGGAAGAAGATATCCCAAACACAACATTCCGAACACATGAAGGCCATTATGAATTTTTGGTCATGCCTTTTGGCCTAACAAATGCACTTTCCACATTCCAAGGGTTGATGAATTCCATTTTCAATCTCTTCCTTCGAAAAATTTTCTTAGTATTTTTTGATGATATATTAATCTATAGAAAGTCTTGGGAGGATCATGTGCGACATGTTGACAAGGTGCTACAACTACTAAAGGAGCAACAACTATATGCCAAACCATCCAAATGTTTCTTTGGAGTGAAGGAGGTAGAGTATTTGGGTCATATTGTATCTCATGAAGGTGTCAAGGTAGACCCTAACAAGATTAAGGCCGCGATGGACTGGCCGATTCCCAAAACATTGAAGAATCTTAGAGGATTTTTGGGTTTGACAGGTTACTACCGCAAGTTTGTTCGACACTATGGAAGAATAACATCACCTTTAACGACACTAAGTAAGAAGGATGCATTTTCATGGACTCCAGAGGCAACTAAAGATTTTGAACAACTTAAATAGGTGATGTGCAAAGCTCCTATCTTGACCACTCCAGATTTCATAAAAACCTTTATTATGGAATGTGATGCCTTGGGAAATGGAATTGGTGTTGTCCTAATGCAAGAAGGAAGGCCCCTAGCTTTTGAAAGTAGACCACTCAAGGGAAAGGACTTACACAAACCCATTTATGAGAGGGAAATGATGGCAATACTACATGCATTGAAGAAATGGTGTCCTTACCTAATAGGTAGGCACTTCAAGGTCAAAACAGATCATGATAGTCTTAAATACTTCTTGGAACAAATACTATCTTCAGAAGAACAACAAAAATGGGTAA
>WSFP011307700.1:0-43821 GCA_009831015.1 Picea engelmannii
TTTTTCTCACCTTTTAAACCCTTTGTTTTAGTTGGTCTAACTAGATCAGTATGCACAATTTCTAGTGGTCTTGTCGTTGAATATTCTTTTGATTTAAACCTGGTCTTTGTTTGCTTTCCTTGTTGACAATGCTTGCATAAAGTGTTGGTTCGTTTCGTGATCTGGGACATTTCTCTAACTTATTCCCTTTTGCTGACTTTGACAAGGTTATAAAAATGTATGTTAACCATTCTTCTATGCCATAGCCAACTTTCATCTACCTTTCCTAGGAAACACTTTTCATTTCCAATTTCACTTAATACATATATGTTTCTTGAAGTTCTCGCAGCTGTTGCAATCAATTTTCCTGAACCTTCTTTTCTTATCTCGCACTTTTGTGAATCGAAAGTAACTTTATGACCTTGGTAACACATTTGACTCACACTTATAAAATTATGTTTCATATCTTCTACTAGTAGAACATTTTCTGCCTTGGTATTCTTGTTCCTAATTTTGACTGTGCCTTTTCCAATGATTTTAGCTGAATCATCATTTTCTAAGGAGAATGATCTATCTCTTTCCTTTTTTAATGTAAGAAACATGTCTCTATCACCTGTCATGTGTTTTGAACAACCACTGTCAACATACCAACCATGTTTCTTCTTCTTATCTTGTAGAGCGAGTGTGCATTCTTCATTGCTATACAGATTCTACTTTCTTATCCATGTCCTTTTCTGAGGTTCATGTCTGTGACTCTTGTTGTTTTGTTGTGGTTCTATAGGATGGGATTTCATTATACAATCTTCTGCCATGTGTCCAAAGTTGTTACATTTGTAGCATTCCACTTCAGTTCTCAAAGATTCAAACTCGTTGTAACTTCTTCTCTGTGTTTCACTAGGCCTTCTTGGATAACCCTTTTGTGTATGAATTTCAAAGTTGTTTATGTTCATGTTGTTATCTCTGCAATTCATAGCGTTATGTACAAAATTATTACATGGATAACATAAACCAAAAAATATAGTTTGATACCTGGGAGTTGAAGATCTTCTGAAAGGAGGTACTCTTATGAATCCTTCTTCTTCCCGAGGCCTATATGTTTCTGTCGATCATTGATTTTGAAATTTGAATCTTCTCGGTGGATGAGTGTCCCAGTAATTTTCTTTGTAGACCTTCCTATCCCCTTTGATTGTTTCTGCATAGATTTTTGGATATGTTTCTTGTTCTGTTGTTTTGTAGATTGATCCCTTTTCTGTCTGATTGTATCCAAGTCCAAACTTGTCATGATGAGGTTTTTGAATGCTGATAATGTCATTCAAAACTTTTGAGCTGTCTGCATATTTTTCTTTTGAATATCCTTTCTTAATGTAACAATTTTTTCTTCCAAATTTCCAATGTTCTTGTCTCTTCCTTCTAGCTGTTCTTTGAGTGCTTCTTCAATTCTTTTATATTCTTCAATTTGAACCTTCAAATTTGTGATGATTTGTTTTAGTTCCCGAATGGCTTCTTTTGTGTCTAGTTTCGCTTGTAGTTTCTTGTTTTTCGTATTTTCTCTTCTGATAACTTCTATGGAACATAACAATTCTTCTCAGTAGTCAACTTTTGCCTCTTCATATTCTTCTCCGGATTATTCTTTATCAGAGTCTTCTACTGCCATGAATATAACTCTTTCTGTCTCACTGTCACTGACTTCATCTTCATCTAATGATGAGATGTCTTCTTTGATGCATAAGATTTTCTTGAAAACTTTCTTTGTGGTTCTTTTTCCTTTATATGTTTGTTTTCTATTTGAGTAACCTTCATCATTTCTCTTTTTCTTATGAGGAAATTTGTTAGCAAAATGACCAATACCATCACAATTAAAACAAATCAAAGGAAGATTACCTCTATACCTACTGTTGGTTCCCTTTTTCAATCTTCTGACAAAGTTGGCTGCTTCTTCATCATCTTTCGAGATGTCACTGTTGTTGTTTTTGTTCCAGAGTTTATACTCAAGGATTGAAAGTATAAAGTCTAGGCATCCAAAAATAAAGAGGTTCTATGATATAAAGAAAGGAAAAACAACTCTTAAGGGAAAAGGAGCTATGGCTGATTTATGAGTTGTCTTTGTCTAGCTTCCAATTGTTCCTGGATGCTAATGTCCTACTCAATGGCTGCCCATGAACGTTCAAGTTCAATCCAGGTGGTAGAAATTTTTAAGATGGTGTTAAAAAGAGTTAAAGTGATACTGGTCTGATCTGTAAAACCGGGTTCAATATTGGATTGTCTCGTAACAAGTACAGTCATGGAGGAAAAATAGTTTTAAAGATTTGTTGTTTTTTAGGTTACTGTTTCTATTTTAGATTATGTAAGAAAAATTTCCAAATTTTGAATTAATAGGATAACAGAATCAAAGGCCATTTCCCGTATCTAATTTAAATTGAAAATCATGCATGAAATGAAAGAAAGCATAAAGTTGTGGAACAATGTGAGGCATCAACCAAGGAAGAATCTCACTTTGTGACAGAAGAAGAAAATAGAGAAGAAAAACTTTAATGAAGCATAAGATATAGAAATCTAAGTAATTCATAGGTCTTGTACAGGCTAATAGCCGATACAGAGAAAAAGTTGTAAATGATTCGATGGATAAAATAATCAATCACCACAGTAGAAGTTTTACTAAATTGCAGCTAAGAATTCATCAAAGATATATAAGAAATGATGTTAAATATGAAATAACAGAGGAACACATAACTCAAACTTAACGAGATCTGGAGTCTTCGATTTGCATTTGTATTAATTCTGGAAAATGAAAAATTTCTTTGCTACAATCGGCCAAGGAAAAAGCCCCGCCCCTGGTTCCATCTTTCAAAATTGTATTTATACAAAGAAAATTATCAACCCTAGATGGTTGGTATTCTCCTAATCTCCTAGGTGCTAACGATTACAAAATACAAAATTTGAACCATTTTGCTCGGTTACTTTTTAATTTTCTAGCAGTCGGAAAAAAATGAGCATACATGCGTTACTTCGTCATTTATTTGAAGCACTGCCTTCGCTTGGTCCAAAACACTCAACGCACCTGTCAAGAAACCACACCAAAATTATGGAAGGTTCTGTCGTATCCTTTGCTTCAAAAACATATAACTTCCTTTGAATTTTGGGCAGAATGTCTTCAATCTTTCCTTTTTCAAACTTTGTCGACTGTAACTGTAGATTTGGGTTTATTAACCACTTATCCATTTGGGTGATGTCAAGCTACTTCAATTGTGAAATCTCAAGCTGGGATTCATTCCAACTCTCCTTGATATGCATTTGATGCCTTACAACATTGATTTGTCCTAATAGCCCAGGAAAATCACCTTTACCAATACCCAATGTTTTTGTATCTAGCTGATCAAACACTTCTTCACATTCTTTCTTAACTTCTCTTTCCATTTTCCTGCTTTCGACAATATTGGTCTCCCATGTTTTTATTATGATGTCTTCCTTGATTTGTTCTTCTACAGTCAACTTTGGTATTGCTGGTACTTACTCTCTAGCTAAAAATGCTACTTCCTTTTGAAAAGCAACACGAGCTGCTGTAGCCTCTTTTTCCTTGAAAGCAATGTTATCCAGTGAGTGGCTTATTTCCATGAAGTAGTTTTGAACGATTTCTATTTTAGAAAGCATGTTTTGTTGTTCTGCTTGTAGTTTCTCATGCACCTCTAGTGCTTGGGATTGAAATGTTGTTACATTCACAACTTGTCCTTCAATGGACTTCAACTCAGCATGTAGTTGTCTCACTAATTATTCCTTCCGAATAACCTGTACTTGACTCATTTGCATCTGCTTGTTCGCTTCATCTAAACTATACTTCAACAATTGCATTTCCTATTTGTCAGTAATTCTGGCGTGTTCAACTCTTTGATTTACCTCCTCTCGAATATTATTTTTCGTGTTCCTTATTTGGTCCTGCAACTGAGCTATCATTTTATTTTTCTGTTTCAACCTTGTTTTCAGAGAGTCAAATGAGAATAAATTGGTCGTTGCCAAATCTCCCATAGAGCCTGCTACTTTTGTGGCAAAATCTTCCTCTTCTAGGTTCTGCCCATCTACGAGCACTCTGTGTTTTTTCACCATTGTGACTTCTCTCAGATGCATTTCCTATTTTACTACAACCTTCCTCTTCCTACTGAAAAAGTAGTTGGAGGAAGGTATCTCTTCTCTAGAGATAGGAGTAAGGTCATTTACATATATGACTTCCAGATCAGGGGTCCCAAATGTTGACTGTAAAGGAGTTAATGATGTAATATGGATGCCCAATTCCAAGGATTGAGTTTCTCCTATTGTTTTGGGGATATCAACAGGAATAGTTGATGATAAAGGAGGAATCATTTGACTCAACTTTGAAGGTGTCTCGAGCCTAACTTCTGTTTCCGACTTTGGTTGCTTTGTTTGTGAAGATTCTTCTTTTTGTGAAGACGCTTCAATCTTCTTTGCATTTTCTTCTGTAGTCCCTTTATCATGAGCCTCTGATTTGAAACCTGGGGGAATACTTCCTTGAGCTAGAGGAGGGGTTGTTGATTCTTTCTGTAGTATCTTTGGCAAGCCACTTCGCTTGTGCTTCTGGAAATTCAGAAAGCTGGTCTATAGGTCAGGTGATAATGCTTGAACTCTATCTAATATTTCCTCATAGGTTCTGGCTCCCTTGAACATGTCTTCGTAGGGAGAATCTTCATGTTCATACATTCTCATATTGAAATGGGCAAGATGATTTCCTACAATTTGATAAGGATCATGTTTTCTGAGTTCAAGATCTACCAATTTGATGTCTTCCAGTGTTGCAGCTTCTACCTTGGAATGACCAAATTTAAGCAGTGAACACTTCCCAATCTGTACAAGAAAAACTGGCCAAAACTTCTTCTGAACTTCTTTCAATTATGTGTCGATGCCACCTGTTATTATTTGGTAGGCCACCTCCCTACACACCAGTCTGTCGGGAAGGAATTTCGGAAGTGCATGAGGAGGAATTGAGCACCCTAAAACCCTCACATAGGAGAAACCCTCTTCAATAAACCAATCTGCAATCGCCCTGAGGTTTCCCACGATTGGATTTGAAATACGAGGGGGTGCATAACCATACAAAATTTGGTGCAAAGGTATCACTACGTAGTGACAGATTTTGTAAAAGAAATCTTTAACATTCTCCTCCCATAGTTTAGAGTGATAAACCTGAATGGGCTCCGCACAGGCTGGGCTCCAGCTCCAATTCATCAAGGGGAATGGATTCATGTAACAGATAGCATCCATAATATATGCAGACATGTAAAACGATGCAGGTCGGCCTTTCAATTTTTCCGTTTGGTACTCTGCAATCTCCTTAGTTAGATTATCTGATAAAATTTTACCCCATTTGAAACTGTAAGTCTTAGCTACTTTGTGTAGAAGTGGCACCCATTCTGTAGGGAAATGGGTAGGGATTTTCCTCCTGAAAAGTCTACATAGCATCAGAGCTATATAAACCATGTATTCATTTAACGAAGCTGTGTCATAAATACCATGGGTATCAGCTCTAAATCTTGTTGGGATTCCCCACCATTCTTTGATTATACCTGGATATGTTTGATCGAATTATGTACATTCCTTTCTTTGAAATTCCTCTACGAATTCGACATTATAAATTCATTTAGAAGTAGGGAACAATTTATACATTACTTGGATGTGCTCAAGTCTGAACGAGACGCCGACGATCTTTTGGCTGTTTAGAATTCTTCTTGTCTGAACGTCGGTTTTCTCTAAAGACCAACTTATCATGTCATTGTATGGCATGAGTCTCGACCATGTGGCTATTTTATCAAGCTCAAACTCTTCTATGTCTCTGATTTTATTTTCGGTCTTTTCATTTCTGAAATCATCGTGGCAATTCCTAATCTCATAGTCTAAGGTTCCAAAAATCTACCTCCAGGATTTGACTGAATCCACAACATGTGGCATAGTGTCGGATATAACATCTCCATCTGGATTCGAGCTTTCACCTGCCTCCTCACTCTTCTTAGGCTCTTTTCTGGGTGCCATGATGTTTGTGCTAAAATGAAAACCTATTGCAGAGAAGAAATGCATGGGTTCTTCTGAATGTAACTTGCTCCTAGTCTGAAAGTAAAAATGAAATTCAAAATAACAAACCTTTATTAACCTTTAACTTGTCTTAAATTTAGTGTACCGATACAGACGATAAAAATTAAATGCTTTAATGGGGATAATACGCATGGAGATATGGACTTTATGTTAAAAATATCTCCATTAATCCGTTATATATACTGCCACATATCGACGATTCAAAACTTGGATTTCGAAAGGAAGGTCATCGAAAACTCCGGAATAGCGAAACTCGAAAAGTTATTTAATAACCTTAATGCTTGTTTTAAAATCAAGTTAATTACGTTTAAGCGCTTAATTCTTTTGGGATTTCGTGTTTTAGAATTTTGAGCATCGTATCCCCAAGAGGTATGACACAAGTAAATCCTGAATCGCGAAACCGCGATGGGATTTATTTAGGTGCTAACCACTTGTTTTAACCCTTTAATTAATCATGATCAGGGGTTAGTCTTTACTTTTCATGGATTGGCGTATTGGGACTCCGACGACTCTTTAATGCAAGAAATCCCGAATCGCGAAATCGCGATGGTATTTATTATCATTAAACCTTCTTACTTCTTAATAAACATAGCATTAGCTTTTAAGAATTTCGCGACTTCAGGAATTGGGGTTTTAAGGAGACTCAAAGTTGACTCTTTGATTTCTCGAATTGCGACTGATTAATGATTTGTTAAGTATGTTTTAAAACATAATTAATCATTATTAAAAGGTATTTCATGAAAAGCGCGTTGGGACATTTGAAATGTTGTTTAAGTTGAGATGGCCGAAAAAGAACATGTGAAAGGCTTAGAAATCCGTTAACATTTTTAATTATTACTTTAAAATCGGTTCAATTCCTTTTAAACAATCACTTTTTTGAGATTTCGGTATCGGGACTTTGGAGTTGCTATTAAAAAACATACTGCATGAATAGTCGAACCCCGAAACCCGAAAATCCTGAAAGACCTTTTGACTCCTTTTTAGAACTAAGGCCGGCTCTGTAACCAGAGAAAAATGGATATTTGGATTAGAGAAGAAAAATAAACTTTGTTTCAACATAGGCTCCATCTAGGGATGTTGTCTCCCTACGGGACGAGAAGAACAGTAGACCACGTGCCTTTTTTGGGAAAATGGAGTCATTAGTTTGTTTCTGCAAAAACTTGTTCAAAAAGAGGGTGCAAAGGGAAAAAGGGGGTTTCATCCTTATCTCTGAAAGATTTCGAAACCCAATCGCTCTCTAATCTCACTTTTAGGCCATTTGAATTCCTCTTTCCTGATACTGATTTTTGTTCTTCTTAAGATAATCCAAACAATCTTAGGAATTTTAACAGGTTCTGTTGATCTTGCTTGCCTCAAGGTGAAGTAATTTTAATGTTTTTAATCAGGGAGTCCTGCGCGAACTTGGGACGTAGATCGAGCTCCAAAGAAAACTAATTTACCAGAGTATAGTATAATTCATGTATAACATCCTTACATACATCTTAGACATTGCTTCACTACCAACAAACCTGTTCAGTACCCCGGTGAAGTTATTTGATTCCCTTTATTGAATTTCCTTTCACCACTTCAAATTGTAACTTTGCATTTAAATGCTGAGATGAGGGCAATCATTTTATGAATTTCCTTTCATCATCTCTTTGTTTTTGGACTAGATGGGGGCAATCAATTTTTTGAATTTCCTTTCACCATCTGTCTTATATTTTCTTTGACATGAAGTGGGGGCAATAAATTAGTATAAAGTATACCGGGGGTGATATCTGTGTATAATTTTGCAACCAAGGTCTGTCAACTCACTTTGATTACTCTGGATCAGTTTATTTTCAACCTTCAAAACATCTTAGTCTGCAGGAAAACTTATGGGGGAATTTTATTTCCAGGGACCTTCTTTTGAGCAAGACTAAATTTTTTTAGAACCTGTTAAAAGAACTAAGAGAGTTAGGATTATCCTATACATATCTTTGTTCAGTAAGAGTTTGAGGAGTTGTGAGGACTTGCCTTTCTTCTAAAGATTCGTTTGTCAGCTTTTAGAGCTAAAGTGTAACCTCTCCTTCCTCTATGGAAATCACGGGAAGGCGTCTGGGGTCAAGGGGAAAATACCACAGATTGGAATAGGATAATAGAGAAGGCTTTGGATTTCATAAACATAGTTGTGGTAACACAATACTGACTCTTGGAACCCTTTTTTTGAGGTCACTTTACTTCTCGTGTTTATTTTACTTATTTTTATCTTATCCAGAGGAATCCTTTATGATCTATAGAAAATTTCGTTATTTTGATGATACCTCGAGGGAATATGTTCATACTCATGAGACTGTTGTTGCACCTAGGTGATATTCATTTGAAATCTAGACATTTTGGAAATTCATACCTTTTCCTTCCACTTTGTTCTCATATTAGTAAATTATTTTTTATCACCTGTTTCGAGCGAATCAATTTCCTGATACATGACCATCCGTTTTCTTCTTTTTGATGTTTGGGTTGTAAACCAGAATCCTGCAAGAAGACAACGTGAAAAGTGTCAGGGTTTTAAGATTTATAGAATTCAATGTGTTGAATATTTCATATCTCTATTTCTAGGAGATCACTAACCTGCTTTATTTGCGGTGAAAGTAAAACTTACCGAAAAACTATAAAAACAGAAAACACAAACCTGTATATATAGTGGAATTTTGGAAATTGTTTATTGCATATATTGCTTCAGATAACGCCTGTTGATAGGGGCGTTGAGGATTTTATAGTCCAACTTTTCTAGCATAAATGAGTTCTTCCCTTCAGAAGCTGTGACTTTGAATGGTCCATACCAGATATGATCAAATTTTCCATGTTTTGCCGAGTCTTCCCTCCTAGCATCCCATTTCAAAACCAAATCACCAGGGAGGAATTCCCTATCTTTAGCCTTATGATCAAATAATGATTTCATGTTGTCTTGATATTTCTGTAGCCTTTCGTCCACCTCAACCCTATTCTGTTGAATTTCAATCAATTGATTTATTCTTCTCGTGACATGGTTTGGTTCTTCTTTTTCATATTGCTAAAGTTTCATCACAGGTAGAGCCAGGTTTATGGGTAATACCACGTCAGTCCCGTATACCATTTGAAATGTAGAATTTCCAATCGATTTCTTGGTGCCTATCCGATTTTCCCACAAGGCGTATTTCAAATGCACATGTTATGATTTTTTATTTTCGTTCAACACCTTCTTAATTATGGTAATTAAGATTTTATTTGGTGATTCAACTATCTCATTGCCTTGGGGGTAGTATGCCATGGAGTGACCCAATATAATATTTTACTTTTTGCAAAAGCTGACCATTGCCATAGATTTGAATGCCTGGGCATTATCTGTAACTATATTTCGGGGACAACCAAATATAGATAATACGTTTTCTTCCAGGAAATATATCACCACTGAATCTGTGGATTTTCTAGTCAGAATAGCTTCTACCCATTTGGTGAAATAATCTGTAGTGGTCATGATCCATTTGTGTTGTGCAATGGAATGTGGATTAATTTCTCCTATAAAATCCAACCCCCATTGTTGGAATAGAGCTTCCATTTTAACCGAGACCAGAGGTAGTGCTGGGAGTTTCTGCTTGGCTGCAAATAATTAGCATGAATTACAGACTCTCACTTTAGCATTTACATATGTGAATAATTTAGGCCAATAATGTTCCACTCTTAGGATTTTATAAGTCATTTCTCTCCACGCATGATGTCCTCTGCACACCCCCTTGTGGAATTCATTTATGACCTTTTCGGTCTCCAATTCTACTAGACAAACTAGTAGAAAGCCCAGAGGGTATTTCCAATACAATTGGCTCTCTGAAATACAGTACTTTACCGCATGCAATTTCAATGTTCTAGCTTTAGATGGAGTCATATCACTTGGGCATTTTAAAGTCAGAAGATAAGATACTATATCTTTGTACCACACCAAAGTTGTAAACTTTTATTCTATACTGGTTGTGGCTATTTGGTCGTCGAGTTCGTCTATATCCAAACATCCTTCATTCTCTTGTAGATTATTTATACCAAGTGCTCTGAAATTTTATTCGGCTAGTAGCTTAGCCAAACCTTGTCCTTTTACGAGATTTGTCGGTTTCACCTCTAGATCGAATTCTTGAATCTTAGCAAGCCATCGATCCCTCTTCCCGTCACTATCAGGTTGAACCAATATGTCTTTAACGGAACTGGTGGGTACGTATGCAATTATCTTGGAGTGTAATACATAGGTTCTAAAATCCTTTAGTGCCTTGACCATAGCATATGCATGTTTTTCCATTATGTCATATTTCAATTCTGCATCTCTGAGGCTTTTACTGAAGAATTCTATTGGTTGCTCGAAACCTTTTTCATTCTTATGGAGGAGTATTGTTGCAATTGTGTGTTCGGATGCAAACGAGAAGATAAAAAATTACTTGAGATAATCATGACTTGCTAGTACAAGCGCTACACCTATAATATTCTTGATGCATGCAAACTATGCTTTAGCTTCGGCTATCCATTTAACTTCGTTGTTCTTCTTAAGCATATCTGTGATCAATTTCACAATTTCATCGAAGTTCGGGATAAATCTTCTCAAAAAAATTATTTTTCCTAAAAACGACTGAATTTCTTTTACATTTCTAGGAATATTTATAGTGTCTATAGCTTTGACCCTTTTAGGATCAATTTTAATTCTGTCCCAAGACACAATATGGCCCAAGAGTACCTTCTTGCATTGTAAAGTGAGACTTCTTGGATTTAGAGACAAACCAAATTTGTGATATTTCTCGAACGTTTGCTTGAGATGTATCAGATGATCTTCATTAGATTTAGAAAAAATGGTCAGATCATCAAGATAAATAACCACAAATTTATCTCTTTCGCCGATGAAGGCGATATCCATAGCCCACTGGAAGGTAGCACCTGCATTCATTAAACCAAATGGCATTTTGTCATACATAAATGTACCCCAAGGGGTGGTGAAGGTTGTTTTTTCTTTATCATCTTCGTTGACAACAATTTGATTGTAACCGGAAAAACCATCGATCATGGACATCCTATTTGCTCCGACTAATTTTTCTAAAACATGGTCCATTTTGGGTAGTGGATAATTGTCTTTAAGAGATGATTTATTTAAGTTTCTAAAATCTACACACAGTTTGATTTCTCTGCTCTTCTTCCTGACTGGGACCAGGTTGGCTACCCACTCAGAGTACCTGGGTGGTACAATTATTTTGGCATCCATGAGTTTTTTTACTTCTCTTTCAACCACAAGCAAAAATATGGGGTTAGTTTGTTTGAGTTTTTTCCTGAAAGGTTTAACCCCGGGCTTTAAAGGAATCTTGTGTTCGATCATAGTGGTGTCATAGGTTATCAGCTCATCATAGGACCATGAAAAAACATCTTTATATCGCCTGAGTAAGTTTGTAAACTTACCTTTCATCTCAAGAGAAAGATACTTTGATATTTTTACCATTCTAGGCTCTTTTTTGGTGCCTATATCGTAATCTTCGACTTCCTTTGGTTGAGGCTGCAATGTAGATTTCAATGGCATATCAATATGGTCAAATAATCTTTTTAGGGGAATTAGACCTTTAGGAATTTGATTATTTTTTAGTACTAACATGCGATTATTTGCGATATTATCTTGGAACTCTTGAGGATCTTCCCCTTCTTGCATAATCCAAGTATGGTCGTTTTGGTTTTCTTGGTCGATGTGCATTTCAACAAAGTCTTCCACCATTTCGAGGAATTTTATGATCTGTTCATCATCTTCGAACACCTTCCAATGTTGTATATTGTTTGGTATGGAGGGTGTGTGCCTCATATCTATGTGATACTTAAGTTTTAAAGTTGTAGGAGGTGCAAAAGTTGAGGCTACTTTGGCTAACGAATCAACTTGCAGATTTTCTGTACGGGGAATGTAATGAACATTAACTGACGAGAATTTTTTTTCCATTAAATCCTAGGTGCAATTTATATAATATCTCAATCTCAGGTTTTTGGCCTGATACCGCCAATTTACTTGTTTCACAATTAATTCCGCATCTCCATAGACTTCCAAGTTTTTTATGTTTAATTTTCTGGCAGCTTCTAATCCCAAAACCAGGGCTTCGTACTCGCATACATTATTTGTGTAGTCTATGTCCCATTGTAGTATGAAAGAGAAAGGAATGATAAAATCATATCCAAGTGCTACAAAGAGTACTCCTGCGCCTGCTCCTTCACATGACAAAGCACCATCGAAATACATTTTCCAGGTTCCGGTACTATATACACTTTCTTTTACCTTTTCTGTTTTATTTTTTTTTCTGTGAAATCTTCAGCACATTCATCTATATCGTCATCAATTGATAAAATACAATTTCCAAGATCTTGATCAATGACATAAACAGGGTAATTTCTAGGATTATGTGGATCACTTACCGTGTATGCCAGCCGTGTTTCCCATTACAATCGGGTGAACTGTCCTCTGAAAATGGGAATTGTGGCGTATGTCATGTCCAACTGAAGGGATCCTCCAAGATTAGCATCCCAAGACCTGGATAATAGCATACCATACTTCAGAGGTATATCAACAATAACCACATCCATCAGAATAATTTTTACTGGGATCTGTGCAAGATTTACTACCAAGTCTTTGATCATGCCCATACATTTAACTTTCCTCGAATCAAACGAATACAGGTCTCTGTATGACCTGGTAATTTCGAGGCCAAGTCTATCCATAATAGCCTTGGGCATCACGTTATGTGAGGCTCCAGAATCCATCATGCAGTTATGTAGCAGACGATCGTGCACATTTAGTGTAATGTAGAAAGGAACAACGGTATCTATGGACCCTTCAAAATGTGGACCAAAAATTATATTAGGCTTATCATCTTCCAAATTTATAATGTCATCTTGACTTCCCATATCTGAAAAATTTATCATTTTGGTGATTTGTTTTTGGTAAACGAGATTCTTTGCTAGTTCAACCAGAGGTATTGGTATTTTGATTTTGTTAATCTCATTTTCTAGGCTGAAACCTCCTATAGTATTTTCGGTTTCTCTGATTGGTAATTCAGTCTCCTTCCTTTCTGACTTATTTGTTTGCATTGCTTTATTTTCAGTTATTTTTGCTTCCGATGTCTGTGTTTCAACTGCCTTAGTTTTCCCAGCTTGGATCTCAGCTTCCTTTATTTTGGTATTTTGTGGGTCCACTTCTTTTATTTTGGTGTTCTATATCTCGGTGTCTTTTGGAGTGGGATTGTATATTTTGCCTCTTGGCAGGATTTTCTTTGGTTGATTAGTTGCCATGTTTTTATTTTTAGGCCTTAGATTGTACTTATGTTGGAGCTCGCCCATTATAGTATCGGCTATTCCTTGATAGGCAGAATCATCTGTATTATTTATGTTGCTTTCTTTATTTGACCGTAGTTTTGTGTTTAGAGACCTCTCATAATCTTGCCTTGTCAAATGAGTTTGTAGACAATCGTTGCCCAAATTGTTCATATCTTCTTCTAAATCCTCAAATTCTTGCATGTTATTCCCTCCTATAAAATTTTCATTTTTTAAAGGGGTTTGAACTTTTTGATCTTCATTTTTAATCTGTCTTTGTTGTATCTGAGGATTAGGGTTTCTTCTAAATTCTCTCCTAATGAATTGATCTGATTTATATTGATCTAGCTCCATCCTTGAAATTTTATTTGATAGCTCTTTTATTATCCTATCCATATCATCCATTTTATCATCTGAGGATCTCCCAGATCCTGAGGGTCCCGCTTGTTCCCTAAAACGTTTGGTCTCTTTGTTTCCCGTTTCCACCTTTTCTTTTAATTTACTAGAAGACATCATATTTGACTCAATATCTACTACATCGTCTTGCATTCTGGTAAGTTCAACTGCTCTCCTTTCTCTTAATAATAATGCAAACTCAGGTTCGAAAGCCCCAACGAACGTTACTTTTGCTATAGGCTGGGAAGGTTTAACTTCAACTGGTATCTTGTTATATAACTTATTAAATCTTTGAATGAATTCGATAAAAGTTTCCGAATTTTTCTTCTTCAAAGCCCCAAACTCGGTTAGATAATATGGGTGATCCTTTCTCTCACCCCACTGTTTGAGAAAAGAGTTTCCTAGATCATTATAAGATGCTATCGAGCCTGCGAGCAATCCTCGAAACCAAGTTCTTATCTCACCTTCGAAAGTTTGAACAAAAAACTACGAATACATGTCTTCGTGTTTGAGATCGAGAATATCTGCGAAGTGATCAAAGAAATTTATATGTTTGGCTGCGGTTAGGTCTCCTTCCCCTATAAACTTAGGTAATTTCTTCATGTAGTTTTCAGGTAAGTCATGAAGGGGTACTGGGAGGACCAAAGGAGCATATCTGGAAGCTACTTTGGTGAAAATTTTGGGGGGTGGGGGTGGCCCTTGACTGCCCCCTCCTCCTCCTGCAGCAGCCATATATATCCTAGGGGAGGTAACTGGTAGATTATAAAGAGGGTTTTCAAAGACATATAGTGATCCTTTAGCTTCTTCGGGATGAATCAAGAAAGGATTCAAAAACCGTTTATCGGGAGACGAGAAAACTTAAAAAGGGGGGAACAGGATATGGGGACTCAGTTCCTCTTATTTGCAAGAGATGTAAATGGGAGACCTCGAAGGCATGGAATCCGAGTATATGGTATACTCTTCAAGACTTTGTGAGGTCGAGAAATCTAATTGAAGAGTTGGTGGGATGTCAATCGATGCAAGATTTACTGAGGGATGATCACCTTCGCTTACGCAGGAGGTAGTCAGATGAGTTTCAAATTTAACTTCTGGGAAAACTAAATTTGGTTTTATGGTCTCGGCTTCAACTGTCTTAGCCGACGTTTCTTCGAAAAGGGTTTGGGTGGAAACTTCTTGCAAATTTAGAGTTTGATGTGGAATCTTAGCCTTAGACTACGTGTATTTAGGTTGGTAGACCGCAATGGTTTGCTTAAGGAAACCTCTTGTTTCTAGTATTTTTTCAGGATCTGAAACATGCATGGTCTGTTTATCATCTGGGTTTTGTCTAGTGTTCCTTTGACCAGATGCCAACTTACTTAAACGTGGAGTTGCCAAGTGAATAATAACTTAGCCTTTAAAAAGTGTTCACTCTTTGTTCACTATCTAAGAGAGAAACTTACAAATGTCGTTCTCCCAGGGAAAATAATTTCGTCTCTCCATCCCCAACAATGGCGCCAAAAAGATGTTGTTCCAAAGTTTATACTTAAGGCTTGAAAGTATAAAGTCTAGGCATCCGAAAATAAAGAGGGTCTATGATATAAAGAAAGGAAAAACACCTCTTAAGGGAAAAGGATCTATGGTTGATTTCTGAGTTGTCTTTGTCTAGCTTCCAATTGTTCCTGGGTGCTAATGTTCTGCTCAATGGTTGCCCATGAACGTTCAAGTTCAACCTGGGTGGTAGCAGTTTTTAAGATGGTGTTAAAAAGAGTTAAAGTGATACTGGTATAATCTGTAAAATCGGGTTCAATATTGGGCTGTCTCATAATAGGTACAGTCATGGAGGAAAAAGAGTTTTAAAGATTTGTTGTTTTTTAGGTTGTTGTTTCTATTGTAGATTATGTAATAAAAATTCCCAAATTTTCAATTAATAGTATAAAAAAATCAAAGGTCATCTCCCGTATCTAAGTTAAACTGAAAATCATGCATGAAATGAAAGAAAACATAAAGCTGTGGAACAATGTGAGGCATCAACCGGGGAATAATATCACTTTGTGACAGAAGAAGAAAATGGAGAAGAAATACTTTAAAGAAGCATAAGATATAGAAATCTAAGTAATTCATAGGTCTTGTACCTGTTGATAGCCGATACAGAGGAGAATATGTAAACGATTAGATGACTAAAATAATCAATCACCACAGTAGAGGTTGTACTAAATTGCAGCTAAGAATTCATCAAATATATATAAGAAATGATGTTAAATATGAAATAACAGAGGAACACATAACTCAAACTTGACGGGATCTGGAGTCTTCGATTTGCATTTGTATTAATTCTGGCAAATGAAAAATTTCTCTTCTACAATTGGCCAAGGAAAAATCCCCCCCCGGGTTCCATCTTTCAAAATTGTATTTATACAAAGAAAATTATCAACCCTAGATGGTTGGTATTATCCTAATCTCCTAGGTGCTAATGGTTACAAAATAAAAAATTTGAATCGTTTTGCTCTGTTACATTTTACTTTTCTACCAGTTGGAAAAAATGAGCATACATGCGTTACTTCATCATTTCTTTGAAGCACTTCGTTCGCTCAATCCAAAACACTTGACGCACCTGTCAAGAAACTGCACCAAAATTCTGGAAGGTTCTGTCGTATCCTTTACTTCAAACACATATAACTTCCTTTGAATTTTGGGTAGCCTGTCTTCAATCTTTCCCTTTTCAAACTTTGTCGACTGCAACTGTAGATTTGGCTTTATTAACCACTTATCCATTTGGGTGATGTCAAGCTGCTTCAATTGTGAAATCTTGAGCTGGGTTTCATTCCATCTCTCCTTGATATGTAGTTGATCTGAAAATAGGGTGCTGACTTCTTTTGCTATGCAAGCACCCTCTATTCCATTAAAATAAACTTCAGGACCTTGCTCAATGTCTTAGTTGTGCAAGAGGATTTGTGTCAAGTTTATGCCTCTTTAATGTGTTTATGTGTGAGGTATTTGAAAGGTTAAATGTGTTGTTTAAAGAATACAACAACAACATAAAGTACAACAAATAATAACCAACAAAAAAAACTCACAACAATGACAACATGATAAAGGAGTTCACCCCCAATTGGGCTACATCTCCTTGAGCCTCCATCAATGGACTAGGCTCTCTGATATTAGTTTGTCAAAGATTCTTTTACAATCTGCTGCTCAACTCCAATGGATTTACTGACTGTACCATTGGGTTCATAATACATAAAAACCCAAAAAATGACTAATAGAACTTTGAAAACGGACCATGGCTCATCCAAGCATGACCTCTTCTACATGTGGCCTTGAGCTTCCCTGAGATTCCTTATGGAAAAAACACCCGTAAAAGTCCTCAAATGCTTCTAAAACCTATCCCAAAGTGTTCAGAGCATAACAATTATTCAAAAATGACTATTCAGTCATAGAAAATAGACTTGGGCTCATCTGAGCATGACCTCCATCAATGGTGGCCCTAAGCTTCCTCGAGCTCCTTGAAACTTAAATGGTGTAAAATATGCAATAGAAGTCTCCAAATTACTTTGAAAACTATTCCAATGGATTCAGAACATCAAAAATCTCCTAGCTGGGCTTTTTCGACACCTCATTTGGCCAAAAAATGAAGAAGATAGGCCTCCTGCCATTTTCCTCCTTCAAGCTTGTTTTTGGTTCGCCAATTCACACCTCTTGTGTGAGTAACCTAGCTTCTGGGTGTTTCCCGTGCCTAAACCCAACACACACATGCATGCCCACAAAATGTGCCAAATTTTCGCACCGTTAGCGAACTAAGCCCCCGAATCACAAAGGTGTTGGGCACACGGGGACCATGTGGCCACGTCCCAGCGCATAAAAATGGCTACGTTGCAACTTTTAGTTTGGGCTTGACACGTGTCTAGGCACGTGGGTGTTTAACCATTTGAATGTGGTTTGAACCCACACAAAACCATGTGTGACAAGGTCATATGGTAAAGGTGTATGTGACCAGGGGCTGGGGCTAAGCCCCAGCCCGGACGCACCCCAAAATATGCAATACAAAACTTTAAATAAATGTTAAATGGTATATGGTCAAGAAACAAATGGTGGGTGCGATGGCATCCCAATCCTTGCCAAAGATATGCATACGGTGGGTGAGGTCCGGGGTTTGAACCCCACGGACTCCATAAAATTTTCAAACACCAAAACAATAACAGGGTGCCACGTGGCAGCCCATGCCTGGGCCACGTGGCACAACTCTATTGACCAATAAAATGCCAACTATATGCCATGTGTTGAAATCCCATTTGTCCACATGTCCGTCAAAACTACCAAATTAGCATCTTTCCACATCAGCTTGACACGTCACGTGCCACATCATCTGTACGGCCCTGCCACGTTAGCTGTACAGACTGTACATTCAACAATTTTTTGTCTGTTTGGAAAATTGAATAGAACATGATATCTCACTCATACAATGTCTGTTTGACCCCGTTCAAAGTGATTTGGATTCGTGATGATGAGGCCTAGGCACCCGTTCATTTTGAAGAGATTCTGAACACTTTCATTTTTGGGCTAAATTTTGATCCCTGGTCCAGATTCTGATCACACCTTCCCACTGAAAGGATTTTGGACCCACAAAAGCTGATGATTATCTTCCTGAGCTTCAATACTCTTCTACTTCCAAGTTCTATCAATTGATTCTACTTGAAAAGTCTTTTGGCAATCACCTGGGTACCTTGACATGCCTTGCACTGTAACTGGCTATGTCCCTCAACCACTATTCTCTTGCTGCTGCTGAACCACTGTTCTCTTTGTGCTTGGAAATATGTCAGCCTTCCCACTAAGAATCAAGTCCCTCTTGTGAACTCTTTGGCGTCAACACAATCCGCTCTACAATGGTTGCAAAAATACTTTCTTGCGACATCTTGTCACAAACCAAGAAAACCATCAATCTTGAAAACAAACTTTATACAAGACTGAAAATGATGCCAACAAAGTCTTTTTTCTCTTCAAGCAAATGGTCACATCTTGTACTTCATCAAAGTACATGACATTTTCCTACATCTTGGTGTACAATATTGACTTACAAGTCGACAAACACCATCGACTAAACATAAGTCGAAAGACATGATCGACACAACATAGTCGTCAAGACAACATCGACACAAGTTGAGACTCATTTGAAACATATCGACATTCATGATACACAACCATGTTACAATCATGAGCCACTCATAATGAAACTATCACAAAGTTCAATGTTTACACACATACAAAATCACATGCATGTGCATAGCTCTTCAACTCTCCTTCAAGTACAAACATAAGTAGATAAACCCAAAAACATGTGGGTACATAAGAGCTGAAACTGAAAAGATAAATGGCTGCAACACGTGAGTATCATACCCATCTTTTACATCCTCATGGCGAAGTTGTGCAACAACAAGAATGCCTTCAATAGAATTTTATTCACATGCAAACTTGCATCATACAAGTTGTGATAAACTGCTGCATCTTTTCATACTTTCAATACAAATGCATACATAAGGATGAAAATTGCATCTACAAATAGAAAAATGCAAGCCTTACTTGCTCAAGAAATCTAACCATTTCTTACCAAGCCAATTCAATGGTGACTTTTTCTGCTGAAAATCATCTTCTTGTAAATCATCTTAACTCACATCAATGATGGAATATCCTCTTCCATTCTTGCCAGTCTCTTTATCCATCCGCTTCTCGTGTTGTGGATGAGTGGTTGGATGCAATGTCCAACATTGGTCAATGAGATGAACTCTCTTCTGGCAATGAGTGCAAATCTTTTGCATCTTCTTTTCAAGTTTCCTTTGCTTGGAAAGTTTCTTGAACGTGGTCAATCTTTTCCAACATCTTGAAACATGATGGTTATCTAAACCACAATATGTACATGGAATTTTTCTTCCATTTTTACATGCAAATTTACGATGCTTAACATAATCAAATGCAACTGAATTATAGGAAGAAATATAACTTGAAAATTCACCTTTATTGCCTTCTTGAGGAGGTGAATTTGAAGAGTTAATAGCTCTCTTTTGAATACCAACAAATATTTTCTTGTCCTCATGGCTGTTACAACTCTCTTGTTTCGCACATTTGCATTCATCTTGAACACACACTTTGCATGCTTGAGGGATTGAACTTGCAACAAAAGTTGTTCTTGGAACTCTTTCCCTTGTCTCCTCAACTTTGGAATATGATCCATCTTTCTTTTCATATCCAAGACCACAATACTTGGGCCTCTCCTCACCAACAATAGGCTCAACAATGCCTTGTACATGATTGCCTAACCCTCTACCTTCATAGCCCATTTTTAACAATAACTTGGACCCTATTCCTCTAGTGTGATTTTCAAAAACACCAAAGCATTCTTCTTGAGAGGAATTTGAAGAAAAACCAACATTACATACCTCATGTTCATGCATGTACTTGGTAAGGGTTTCCTTTGCCTCATGGAGTTGAGTCTCCATCTCATGAAAATTTTAAAGAAGCTGGTGCTTCTCCTCCTTCATGGCCATCAACTGCTCTTGAAGGACAATGCTCTCCTTCCCATATTGCCACGTCTCTTGCACCATATATCTCATGGTTACAAATTCCTTCAACATATCTTTGTCAAATAACTTGGCTAATGAAGATGTATGAGAACTCTTATTGTTTGAAGCTTTCTCCATCCTTGCAAGATATCAAACTTCAACACAAAACTTGCACAATAATACCAACAACTAAATCTCTAGCTATCAATGGCAATCACATGAGCAAAAATATTCTCTAATACCACCTGATATGAAAATAGGGGGTTGACTTGTTTTTCTATGCAAGCACCCTCTACTCCATTAAAATAAACTTCAGGACCTTGCTCAATGTCTTAGTTGTGCAAGAGGATTTATGTGTCAAGTTTATGCCTCTTTTATGTGTTTATGTGTGAGGTATTTGAAAGGTTAAATGTGTTGTTTAAATAATACAACAACAACATAAAGTACAACAAATAATAACTAGCAAAAAAACCTCACAACAATGACAACATGATAAAGGAGTTCACCACCAATTGGGCTACATCTCCTTGAGCCTCCATCAATGGACTAGGCTCTCTGGGATTAGTTTTTCAAAGATTATTTTACAAGCTACTGCTCAACTCCAATGTATTTACTGATTGTATCATTGGGTTCAGAATACATAAAAACCCCAAAAATGACTAATAGAACTTTGAAAACGGACCATGGCTCATCCGACCATGACCTTTTCTACATGTGGCCTTGAGCTTCCCTAAGCTTCCTTGTGGAAAAAAACACCTTTAAAAGTCCTCAAATGCCTCTAAAACCTGTCCCAATGTGTTTAGATCATAACAATTAGTCAAAAATGTCTATTCAGTCACAAAAAATAGACTTGGGTTCATCTAAGCATGACCTCCATCAATGGTGGCCCTAAGCTCCCTAGAGCTCCCTGAAACTTCAATGGTGTAAAACCTGCAACAGAAGTCTCCAAATTCCTTTGAAAATTTTGCCAATGGATTCATAACATCCAAAAACCCCTAGATGGGATTTTTCGGCACCTCATTTGGCCAAAAAATGAAGAAGATAGGCCTCCTGCCATTTTCCTCCTTCAAGCTTGTTGTCTTTGGTTCGCCAATTCGCACCTCCTGTGTGAGTAACCTAGCTTCTGGGCATTTCCCATGCCTAAAACCAACACACGCACACATTCCCACAAAACGTGCCAAATTGTCACACTGTTAGCGAACTAATCCCCCGAATCACGGAGGTGTTGGGCACATGGGGGCCATGTGGCCACATCCCAGTGCATAAAAAGGGCTATGTTGCAACTTTCAGTTTGGGATCGACACATGCCCATGTGCGTGGGTGTTTAACCATTTGAACGTGGTTTGAACCCGCACAAAATCACATGTGGCAAGGTCATATGGTAAAAGTGTATGTGACCGGGGGTTGGGGCTAAGCCCCAGCCCGGACGCGCCCCAAAATATGAAATACAACACTTTAAATAAATGTTGAATGGTATATGGTCAAGAACCAAATGGTGGGTGCGATAGCAGCCCAACCCTTGCCAAAGATTTTCATACAGTGGGTGAGGTATGGGGTTCGAACCCCACAGACTCCATAAAATTTTTAAACACCAAAATAATAACAGGGTGCCACGTGGTAGCCCATGCCTGGGCCACGTGGCACCACTCTATTGACTAATAAAATGCCAAATATATGCCACATGTCAAAATCCCATTCATCCACGTGTCTACCGAAATTGCCAACTCAACATTTTTCCATGTCATCTTGACACATCACCTGCCACGTTAGTTGTACAGAATGTATGGACTGTACAGTCAGCAATTGTTTTGTCTTGTTGGAAAATTGAATAGAACGTGATATCTCACTCATCGGATGTCCGTTTGACCCCTTTCAAAGTGCGTTGGGTTCATGACGATGAGGCCTACGCATCCGTTTGTTTTGAAGCGATTCTGAACACTTTCATTTTTGGGCTAAATTTTGACCCCTGGTCCATATTTTGATCAGCAGTTGATGCCTTACAACATTGATCTGTCCTAATAACCTAGGACAATCACCTTTACCAATGCCCAGTGTTTTCTTATCTAGCTAATCAAACACTTCTTCACATTCTTTCTTAACTTCTCTTGCCATTTTCCTGCTTTTGGCAATATTGGTCTCCCATGTTTTTAATATGATGTCTCCCCTGATCTGTTCTTCTATAGTCATCTTTGGGATTGTTGGTACTTCCTCTCTAGCCGAAAACACTACTGCCTTTTGAAAATAAGCGTGAGCTGCTGTAGCCTCTTTTTCCTTGAAAGCAATGTTATCCAGTGAGTGGCTTATTTCGAGGAAGTAGTTTTGAACGTTTTCTATTTTAGAAAGCATGTTTTGTTGTTTTGATTGTAGTTTCTCATGCACTTGTAGTGCTTGGGCTTGAAATGTTGTTATATTCACAACTTGTCCTTCAATGGAATTCAACTCAGCTTGTAGTTGTCTCACTAATTCTTCCTGTTGAATAACCTATACTTGACTCATTTGCATCTGCTTGTTCACTTCATCTAAACTAGATTACAACAATTGCATTTCCTGTTTGTCAGCAGTTCTAGCGTGTTCAACTCTTTGATTTACCTCCTCACGAATATTATTTTCTGTGTGCCTTATTTGGTCCTGCAACTGAGCTATCATTTTATTTTTCTGTTTCAGCCTTGTTTTTAGAGAGTCAACTGAGAATAAATTGGTCATTGCCAAAGCTCCCATAGAGCCTGCTACTTCTGTGGCGAAATATTCCTCTTCTAGGTTCTGCCCATCTATGAGCACTCTGTGTTTTTTCACCATTGTGCCTTCTCTCATATGCATTTCCTGTTTTACTACAAACTTCCTCTTCCTACTAAAAAAGTAGTCAGAGGAAGGTATCTCTTCTCTAGAGATAGGAGTAAGGTCACTTACATATATGACTTCCAGATGGAGGGTCCCAAAAGTTGACTGAAAAGGAGTTAATGATGTAATAGGGATTCCTAATTATGAAGATTGAGTTTCTCCTGTTGTTTTGGGGATATCAACAGGAATAGTTGATGATAAAGGAGGAATCATTTGACTCAACTTTGAAGATTTCTCGAGCCTAACTTATGTTTCTAACTTTGGGTGCTTTGTTTGTGAAGCTTCTGCTTTTTGTGAAGACGCTTCAGTCTTCTTTGGATTTTCTTCTGCAGTCCCTTTATCATGAGCCTCTGATCTGAAACCTAGGGGAATACTTCCTTGAGCTGGAGGAGGGGTTGTTGATTCTCCTTGTAGTATCTTCGGAAAACCACTTCTCCTGTGCTTCTAGAAATTCAGAAAGATGGTCTGTAGGTCGGGTGATAATGCATGAACTCTGTCTAATATTTCCTCATAGGTTCTGGCTCCCTTGAACATGTCGTCGCAGGGAGAATCTTCATGTTCATACAATTTCATATTGCAATGAGAAATATGATTTCCTATAATTTGATAAGGATTATGTTTTCTGAGTTCAAGATCAACCAATTTCATGTCTTCTAGTGTTGCAGCTTCTACATTGGAATGAGGAAAGTTAAGCAGTGAACACTTCCCAATCTGTATAGGAAAAACTGGCCAATACTTCTTCTGAACTGCTTTCAATTCTATGTCGATGCCACCTGTCATTATTTGGTAGGCCACCTCCCTGCACACAAGTTTATCGGAAAGTGATTTCGAAAGTGCGTGAGGAGGAATCGAGCACCTGAAAACCCTGACATAGGAGAAAACCTCTTCAATAAACCAATCTGCAATCGTCCCGAGGTTTCCCACGATTGGATCTGAAATACGAGGGGGTGCATAACCATACAAAATTTGGTGCAAAGGTATCACTATGTAGTGACATATTTCGTAAAAACAATATTTAACATTCTCCTCCCATAGTTTAGAGTGATAAACATGAATGGGCTCCACACAGGCTGGGTTCCAGCTCCAATTCATCAAGGGGAATGGAGTCATGTAACAAATATCATCCATAATATATGAAGACATGTAAAAATATGCAGGTCGGCCTTTCGATTTTGTCGTTTGGTACTCTACAATCTCCTTAGTTAGATTATCTGATAAAATTTTACTCTAGTTGAAACTGTAACCCTCGGCTACTTCATGTAGAAGTGACACCCATTCTGCAGGAAATGGGTAGGGCTTTTCCTCCCAAAACGACTACATAGCATCAGAGCTATATAAACCATGTATTCATTTAACGAAGCTATGGCATAAATGCCATGGGTATCAGCTCTAAATCTCGCTGGGATTCCCCACCATTCTTTGATTATACCTGGTTATGTTTGATCAAATTATGTACACTCCTTTCTTTGAAATTCCTCTACGAATTTGACATTATAAATGTATTTAGAATTAGGGGACAATTTATACATTACTTGGATGTGCTCGGGTCTGAACGAGCTGACAATGATCTTTTGGCTGTTTAGAATGCTCCTTGTCTGAACGTCGGTTTTCTCTGATGCCCATCTTATCATGTCATTGTATGGCATGAGTCTCGGCCTTGTGGCTATTTTATTAAGCTCAGACTTTGCTATGTCTCTGAGTTTATTTTCAGTCTTTTCATTTCCGAAATCGTCGAGGAAATTCCTAATCTCATAGTCTATGGTTTCAAAAATCTGCCTCCAGGATTTGACTGAATCCACAGCATGTGGCGTAGTGTCGGATATAACATCTCCATCCGGATTTGATCTTTCACCTGCCTCCTCACTCTTCTTAGGCTCTTTTCTCAGTGCCATGATGTTTGTGCTAAAATGAAAACCTGTTGCAGAGAAGAAATGAGTGAGTTCTTCTGAATGTAACTTGCTCCTAGTCTGAAAGTAAGAATGAAATTTGAAATAACAAACCTTTATTAACCTTTAACTTTTCTTAAATTTAGCGTACTGATATAGGTGATAAAAATTAATTTCTTTAATGGGGATGGTATGATTGGAGATACACACTTTATGTTAAAAATATCTCCATTAATCCGTTATAGATATTTCCACATATCGACGATTCAAAACTGGGATTTTGAAAGGAAGGTCATCGAAAACTCCCGAATAGTGAAACACAAAAAGTTATTTAATAACCTTAATACTTGTTTTAAAATTAAGTTAACTTTGTTTAAGCGCTTAATTCTTTCAGTATTTCATGTTTCGTAGTTTCGAGCATCGTGACCCCAAGAGGTATGACACAAGTAAATCCCGAATTGCGAAACCACGATGGGATTTATTTAGTTGCTAACCACTTTTTTTAACCATTTAATTAATTACGATCATGGGTTAGTCTTTACTTTTCGTGGATTGGAGTATCGGGACTCCGACCTCTCTTTAACACAAGAAATCTCGAATCGCTAAATCGCGATGGGATTTATTATCATTAAACCTTCTTACTTCTTAATAAACATAGCATTAGCTTTTAAGAATTCCGTGACTTCGAGAATCGGGGTTTTAAGGAGACTCAAAGTCGACTCTTTGATTTCCCAAAATGCAACTGATTAATGATTTGTTAAGTATGTTTTAAAAATTAATTAATCATGATTAAAAGGTATTTCATGAAAAGCACATCAGGAAATTTGAAATGTTGTTTAAGTTGATATGGCCGAAAAAGAACATGTGAAAGGCTTAGAAAGTCGTTAATGTTTTTAATTATTACTTTAAAATTGATTCAATTCCTTTTAAAAAATCACTTTTTCGAGACTTCGGTACCAGGACTTTGGAGTTGCTATTAAAAAACATACTTCGTGAATAGCCGAACCCCAAAACCCGAAAATCTCGAAAGACCTTTTGACTCCTTTTTAGAACTAAGGGTGGCTCCGTAACCAAAGAAAAATGGAGATTTGGATTTAGAGAAGAAAAATAAACTTTGTTTCAACATAGGCTCCATCTAGGGATCTCGTCTCCCTGCAGGACGAGAAGAACTGTAAACCACGTGCCTTTATTGGGCAAATGGAGTCATTGGTTTGTTTCTACAAAAACTTGTTCAGAAAGAGGGTGCAGAGGAAAAAAGGGGGTTTCATCCTTATCTATGAAATCTTTCGAAACCCAATCGCTCTCTAATCTCAATTTTAGGCCATTTGACTTCCTCTTTCCTGATATTGATTTTTGGTTTGCTTAAGATAATCCAAACAACCTTAGGAATTTTAACAGGTTCTATTGATCTTGCTTTCCTCAAGGTGAAGTAATTTTAATGTTTTTAATCAGGGAGTCCTGCACAAACTTGGGACATAGATCGAGATTCATAGAAAATTAATTTACCAGAGTACAATATAATTCATGTATAACAACCTTATAGATATCTTAGACATTGCTTCACTGCTATCGAGCCTGTTCAATACCCCTGTGAATTTATCTGATTCCCTTTATTTAATTTCCTTTCACCACTTCAAATTGTAACTTTGCATTTAAATGCTGAGATGAGGGAAATCATTTTATGAATTTTCTCTCATCATCTCTTTTTTTTTGGACTAGATGGGGGCAATCAATTTTTTGAATTTCCTTTCACCATCCATCTTATACTTTCTTTGACATGAAGTGGGGGAAATCAATCTGTGTATAATTTTTCAACATAGGTCTGTAAACTCACTTTGATTACTCTGGATCAGTTTCTTTTCGACCTTAAAAACATCTAAGTCTGTAGGAAAACTTATGGTGGAATTTTGTTTCCATGGACCTTCTTTTGAGCAAGACTAAATTTTTTTAGAACCTGTTAAAAGAACTAAGAGAGTTGGGATTAGCCTATACATATCTTTGTTCAGTAAGAGTTTGAGGAGTCGTGAGGACTTATCTTTCTTCTAAAGATTCGTTTGTCAGCTTTCAGAGCTAAAGTGTAACCTCTCCTTCCTTTGTGGAAATCATGGGAAGGCGTCTGGGGTCAAGGGGAAATACCATAGATTGGAACAGGATGACAAAGAAGGCTTTGGATTTCATAAACATAGTTGTGGTAATGCAATCCTAACTCTTGGAACCCTTTTTTTGAGGTCACTTTACTTCTCCTGATTATGTTACTTATTTTTATCTTATCTAGAGGAATCCTTTATGATCCATAGAAAATTTCATTTTTTTGATGATACCTCGAGCGAATATGTTCATACTCATGAGACCGTTGTTGCACCTAGGTGATATTCATTTGAAATCTAGACATTTCGGAAATTCATACCTTTGCCTTACCACTTCGTTCTCATCTTAGTAAATTATTTTTTATCACCTTCGAGCGAATCAATTTCCTAATACATGACCATCTGTTTTCTTCTTTTTGATGTTTGGGTTGTAGACCAGAATCCTGCAAGAAGACAACATGAAAAGCATCAGGGTTTTAAGATTTATAGAATTCAATGTGTTGAATATTTCATATCTCTATTTCTAGGAGATCACTAACCTGCTTTATTTGCGGTGAAAGTAAAACTTATCCAAAAACTATAAAAATAGAAAACACAAACCGGCATATACAGTGGAATTTTGGAAATTTTTTATTACATATAGTGCTTCAGATAACGCCCGTTGATAGGGGTGTTGAGGATTTTACCGTCCAAATTTTCTAGCAGAAGTGAGTTCTTCCCTTCAGAAGCTGTGACTTTGAATGGTCCATACCATATATGATCAAATTTTCCATGTTTTGCTGAGTCTTCCCTCCTAGCATCCCATTTCAAAACCAAATCACCAGGGAGGAATTCCCTATCTTTAGCCTTATGATCGAACAGTGCTTTCATGTTGTCTTGATATTTCTACAGCCTTTCATCCACCTCGTCCCTATTTTGATGAACTTCAATCAGTTGATTTATTCTTCTTGTGACATGGTTTGGTTCTTATTTTTCATGTTGCAAAAGTTTCATCACAGGTAGAGCTAGGTTTATGGATAATACCACATCAGTCCCATATATAATTTGAAATGGAGAAGTTCCAATCGATTTCTTGGTGCCTATCCGATTTGCCCACAACGAGTATTTCAAATGCACATGCCAGGATTTTTTATTTTTGTTCAACACCTTCTTAATTATGGTAATTAAGATTTTATTTGATGATTCAACTAGCCCATTGCCTTGGGGGTAGTATTCCGTGGAGTGACCCAATATAATAATGTACTTTTGGCAAAAGCTGACCATTGCCATAGATTTGAATTCCTTGGCATTATATGTAACTTTCTTTCGGGGACAGCCAAATCTAGATAATACGTTTTCTTCCACGAAATCTATCACCATTGAATCTGTGGCTTTTCTAGTCGGAATAGCTTCTACCCATTTGGTGAAATAATATGTAGCGGTCAGGATCCATTTGTGTTGTGCGTTGGAATGTGGATTAATTTCGCCTATAAAATCCAACCCCCATTGTTAGAATGGAGCTTCCGTTTTAACCGGGACCAGAGGTAGTGCTAGGAGTTTCTGCTTGCTTGCAAATAATTGGCATGAATTACAGGCTCTGACTTTGGCATTTACATCTGCCAATAATTTAGGCCAATAATGTTGAAACAAAGTTTATTTTTCTTCTCTAAATACAAATCTCCATTTTTCTCTCGTTGCGGGGCCGCCCTTAGTTCTAAAAAGGAGTCAAAAGGTCTTTCAGGGTTTTCGGGTTTCGAGGTTCGGCTATTCACGAAGTATGTTTTTTAATAACAACTCCAAAGTCTCGGTACTGAAGTCTCGAAAAAGTGATTATTTAAAAGGAATTGAACAGATTTTAAAGTAATAATTAAAAACATTAATGGTTTTCTAAGCCTTTCACATGTTCTTTTTCGGCCATCTCAACTTAAACAACTTTTCAAATGTCCCGACGCATTTTTCATGAAATACCTTTTAATCATGATTAATTAAGTTTTAAAACATACTTAACAAATCGTTAATCAGCCACAATTCAGAAAATCAAAGAGTCGACCTTGAGTCTCCTTAAAACCCCAATTCCCGAAGTCGCAAAATTCTTAAAAGCTAATGCTATGTTTATTAAGAAGTAAGAAGGTTTAATGATAATAAATCCCATCATGGTTTTGCGATTCAGGATTTCTTGTGTTAAAGAGTCATTGGAATCCCGATACTCCAATCCACGAAAATTAAAGACTAACCCCTGATCGCGATTAATTAAAGGGTTAAAACAAGTGGTTAGTGCCTAAATAAATCCCATCGCGTTTTCACTATTCGGGATTTACTTGTGTCATACCTCTTGCGGACACGATGCTTGAAACTCCAAAACATGAAATCCCAGAAGAATTAAGTGCTTAAGCGTAATTAACTTAATTTTAAAACAACATTAAGGTTATTAAATAACTTTTCGCGTTTCGCTATTCAGGAGTTTTCGATGACATTCCTTTTGAAATCCCAGTTTTGAATCGTCGATATGTGGCAGTATCTATAACGGATTAATGGAGATATTTTTAACATAAAGTGCGTATCTCCAGGAATACCATACCCATTAAAGCATTTAATTTTTATCGCCTGTATCGGTACGCTAAATTTAAGACAAGTTAAAAGTTAGTAAAGGTTTGTTATTTCAAATATCATTCTTACTTTCAGACTAGGAGTGAGTTACATTCAAAAGAACTTACACATTTCTTCTCTGCAACAGGTTTTCATTTTAGCACAAACATCATGGCACCCAGAAAAGCGCCTAAGAAGAGTGAGGAGGAATATGAAAGCTCAAATACGGATGGAGATGTTATATCCGACACTACGCCACATGCTGTGGATTCACTCAAATCCTAGAGGTAGATTTTTGAAATATTAGACTATGAGATTAGGAATTGCCCCGACGATTTCAGGAATGAAAAGAATGAAAATAAACTCAAAGACATAGCAGAGTATGAGCTTCATAAAATATCCATGCAATCGAGACTCATGCCATACAATGACATGATAAGTTGGGCTTTAGAGAAAACCGACATTCAGACAAGGAGCATTCTAAACAGCCAAAAGGTCGTCATTGGCTCGTTCAAACCTGAGCACATCCAAGTAATGTATAAATTGTCCCCTACTTCTAAAGACATTTATAATGCAAAATTCATAGAGGAATTTCAAATAAATGAGTGTACAGATTCGATCAAACATATCCAGGTATAATCAAAGAATGGTAGGGAATTCCAGTGAGATTTAGAGTTGATACCCATGGTATTTATGGCACAACTCCATTAAATGAATACATGGTTTATATAGCTCTGATTCCATGTAGACTTTTCGAGAGGAAAACCCTACCCATTTCCATACAGAATGGGTGCCACTTATACACGAAGTAGCCAAGGGTTACAGTTTCAACTGGGGTAAAATTTTATCAGATAATCTAACTAAGGAGATTGCAGAGTACCAAATGACAAAATCAAAAGGCCAACCTGCATCTTTTTACATGTTTTCATATATTATGGATGCTATTTGTTACATGACTCCATTCCCCTTGATGAATTGGAGCTGGAACCTAGCCTGTGCGGAGCCCATTCATGTTTATCACTCTAAACTATGGGAGGAGAATGTTAAAGATTTATTTTATGAAATATGTCACTATGTAGTGATACCTTTGCACAAAATTTTATATGGTTATGCACCCCATCGTATTTCAGATCCAGTCATGGGAAACCTCAGAGCGATTGAAGATTGGTTTATTGAAGAGGGTTTCTCCTATGTCAGGGTTTTCGAGTGCTCGATTCCTCCTTACGTACTTCTAAAGTTCCTTCCCGACAGACTGGTGTGTAGGGAGGTGGCCTACCAAATAATAACAGGTGGCATCAACACAGAATTGAAAGCAGTTTAGAAGAAGTTCTAGCCAGTTTTTCCGATACAGATTGGGAAGTGTTCACTGCTTAACTTTGGTCATTCCAAGGTAGAAGCTGCAACACTGGAAGACATCAAATTAGTAGATATTGAACTCAGAAAACATGATCCTTATCATATTGTAGGAAATCATCTTGCTCATTGCAATATGAAAATGTATGAACATGAAGATTCTCCCTGCGACGACATGTTCAAGGGAGCTAGAACCTATGAGGAAATATTAGACAGAGTACAAGCATTATCACCCGACCTACAGACCAACTTTCTAACTTTCCATAAGCATAGGCGAAGTGGTTTTCCAAAGATACTACACGGAGAATCAACAACCCCTCCTCCAGCTCAAGGAAGTATTCCCCTAGGTTTCGGATCAGAGGCTCATGATAAAGGGACTATTGAAGAAAATCCAAAGAAGACTGAAGCATCTTCACAAAAAGAAGAAGCTTCACTAATAGAGAACCCAAATTCGGAAACATAAGTTAGGCTCGAGACACCTTCAAAGTCGTGTCAAATGATTCCTCTTTTATCATCAAATATTCCTGCTGATATCCCCAAAACAATAGGAGAAACTCAATCTTCAGAATTGGGCAGCCCTATTACACCATTAACTCCTTTACAGTAAACTTTTGGGACCCCCCATCTGGAAGTCATATATGGAAGTGACCTTACTTCTATCTCTAGAGAAGAGATACCTTCCTCTGAATACTTTTTTAGTAGGAAGAGGAAGACTGTAGTAAAACAGGAAATGCATCTGAGAGAAGGAGCAATGGTGAAGAAACACAGAGTTCTCATAGATGGGCAGAACCTAGAAGAGGAAGATTTCACCACAGAAGTAGCATGCTCTATGGGAGCTTTGGCAACGACCAATTTATTCTCAGTTGACTCTATGAAAACAAGGCTGAAGAAGAAAATCAAACGATATCTCAGTTGTAGGACCAAATAAGGAACACAAAAAATAATAGTCGAGAGGAGGTAAATCAAAGAATTGAACACTTAAGAACTGCTGACAAGCAGGAAATGCAATTGTTGAAGTCTAGTTTAGAGGAAGCGAACAAGCAGATGAAAATGAGTCAAGTATAGGTTATTCGACAGGAAGAGTTAGTGAGATAGCTACAGGTTGAGTTGAATTCCATTGAAGGACAAGTTGCGAATATAACAACATTTCAATCCCAACCACTAGAGGTGCATGAGAAACTACAATAAGAACAAGAAAACATACTTTCTAAAATAGAAATCGTTCAAAACTACTTCCTGGAAATAAGCCACTCACTGGATAACATTGCTCTCAAGGAAAATGAGGCTACAATAGCTTGCGTTACTTTTCAAAAGGCAGTAGAATTTTTGGATAGAGAAGAAGTACGAGCAATCCCAAAGCTGACTGTAGAAGAACAGATTAGGGGAGACATCATATTAAAAACATGGGAGACCAATATAGCCAAAAGCAGGAAAATGGCAAGAGAAGTTAAGGAAGAATGTGAAGAAGTGTTTGATCAGCTAGATACAAAAACACTGGGCATTAGTAAAGGTGATTGTCATGGGCTATTAGGACAGATCAATGTTGTAAGGCATCAAATGCATATCAAGGAGAGATGGAATGAAACCCAGCTCGAGATTTCACAACTGAAGTAGCTTGATATCACCCAAATGGATAAGTGGCTAATAAAACCAAATCGATAGTTGCAGTCAACAAAGTTTGAAAAGGGAAAGATCGAAGACAGGCTGCCCCAAATTTAGAGGAAGTTGTATGTGTTTGAAGCAAAGGATACGACATAACCTTCTAGAATTTTGGTGCAGTTTCTAGATAGGTGCATCGAGTGTTTTGGACCGAGCGAAGGAAGTGCTTCAAATAAATGATGAAGTAACGCATGCATGTTCATTTTTGTCCAACTGTTAGAAAAGTAAAAAGTAACCGAGCAAAACGGTTCAAATTTTGTATTCTGTAACTGTTAGCACCTAGGAGATTAGGAGAATACCAACAGTCTAGGGTTGATGATTTTCTTTGTATAAATACAATTTTGAAAGTTGATGCCAGGGGGGGGGATTTTTCCTTGGCCGATTGTAGCAGAGAAAATTTTCATTTGCCAGAATTAATACAAATGAAATCGAAGACTCCAGATCCTGTCAAGTTTGAGTTATGTGTTCCTCTGTTATTTCATATTTAACATCATTTCTTATATATCTTTGATGAATGATTAGCTGCAATTAAGTACAACCTCTACTATGGTGATTGATTATTTTACTCATCTAATTATTTACAACTTTTCCTCTGTATCGGCTATCAACAGGTACAAGACCTGTGAATTACTTAGATTTATATATCTTATGCTTCATTAAAGTTTTTCTTCTCTATTTTCTTCTTCTGTCACAAAGTGAGATTCTTCCTTGGTTGATGCCTCACATTGTTCCACATCTTGATGTTTTCTTTCATTTCATGCATGATTTTCAGTTTAACTTAGATACGAGAAATAGCCTTTGATTTTGTTATACTATTAATTCAAAGTTTGGGAATTTTTCTTACATAATCTAAAATAGAAACAACAACCTAAAAAACAACAAATCTTTAAAGTTATTTTTCCTCCATGACTGTACCTGTTACGAGACAACCCAATATCGAATCTGGTTTTACAGATTAGACCAGTATCACTTTAACTCTTTTTAACACCATCTTAAAAATTTCTACCACCCGGGTTGAACTTGAACGTTCATGGGCATCCATTGAGTAGGACATTAGCGTCCAGGAACAATTGGAAGCTAGACAAAGACAACTCAGAAATCAGCCATAGCTCCTTTTCCCTTAAGAGTTGTTTTTCCTTTCTTTATATCATAGACCCTCTTTATTTTCGAATGCCTAGAATTTATACTTTCAAGACTTAAGTATAAACTCTAGAACAACATCTTTTTGGTGCCATTGTCGGGGATGGAGAAATGAAATTATTTTCCCTGGGAGAATGACATTTGTGAGTTTCTCTCTTTGATAATGAACAAAGAGTGAACAATTTTTAAAGGCTAAGTTATTATTCACTTGGCGACTCCACGTTCAAGTAAGATGGAATCCGATCGAAGGAACACTAGACAAAACCTAGATGATAAGTAGACGACTCATGTTTTTGATCCCAAAAAAATACTAAAAACAAGAGGTTTCCTTAAGAAAACTACTGTGGTCTACCAGCCTAAATACACGCAGTCTAAGACTAAGATTCCACTTGAAACGCTAACTTCGCAAGAAGTTTCCACCCAAAATATTTTTGGAGAAACGTCGGCTAAGATAGTTGAAGCCAAGACCATAAACCCAAATTTAGTCTTCCCGAAAATTAAATATGAAATTCATCTGACTACCTCCTGCATAAGCGAAGGTGAGAATCCCTCAGTAAAGATCGCGTCGATTGATATCCCACCAAATCGTATTGATATCCCACCAAGACTGGTAGTAAATGCTGCACAGATCCCAGTAAAAAGTGTTTTGATGGATGTGGTTATTGTTGATATACTTCCAAAGTATGGTATGCTATTATCTAGGTCTTGGGGTGCTAAGCGTGGGGGATCCCTTCAGCTGGAAAACTGAGCTATTATTTTCAATCTAAGGGGGGGATAATGTATGATCCATAAACCATCCTAATGTTGGATTACTGAGAGGGGGGATGAATCAATAATAGGGAAATGCAATCCTTTTTCACCATAAAATGCAAGTGTTATATCAATGTAGCATTATCATCCAATAGTTACAGAGTAAATAAACAATGAGCAAACGAGCAATCACACACATACACATTACACCAGTGTTTTACTTGGAAACCCAAAGCGGGAGAAAACCACATAATGATTTTTATTATATGACTTAAAGAATTACATTCATTGGAAGCACCAACTTCCTTTGTTTTCCAAATGCAACTGGAAGGAGGCTCCAACCCCCTAGTTTCTCAGGTTACAACTTGAGGGAAGCTCCAACTCCCCAATTCTTTGGATACAACAAGAAGGAGGCTACAACCCCCTATGTTCTCCAGTTACAACCGGAAGGTGGACACAACCACATGTACTTGCCCCATCTAACCACCCTGGTATATAATTAGAATGATGGAACCACTGCCACACTATCATTGTGAGATATACTGTTGTAAATCTATACCAATCAACCTTCACCAAACAATTTGTACCAATAACCTAAACCATGCATCAACATGTACCTCAACCTGTAATCAACCTGTACTGTAAACAAGTGCATCAACCATGCACCAAACCTATATGAATAACCTGTCATAACAACCTATCCAAACAACCTATCACAACAACCTGTCTCATCAATCTTATAAACCAAATAAGATCTACTCACCAATATCAATCACCAAGACAAATCTCAAAGATGTGCATCAACCAAGCATAACACAACAACTCATAATCATCACCAAGATCAATATGTGCTTCTAATAATATACCAATACAAGTATGCTACATCATCCATAAACCATGTGTCAACAATACTACTAACAAGTGCCTCCAACCATGTACCAATCATGTATCAATTACTCATCAACTATGACTCATCAAGATGTACCAACATCATCAACTATACACCTCATGTATGTGTCAACTCATCAACTACTTGTCTCAACCATGTACCCAACATGTACCTCAACCAAAAGCCCTCATCAATTTCATCATTCAAATATGATTTGTAACTCTGTAATAGGCCTGGTGTATATGATCACATACCTGCAAACTGTCCTTAACTTTAACAACAAGAGACTACATTTTCATCAAACTTTACTTTAGTCTCACATGACTAGTTTTGGATTAGTCAACAACCCTAACTTGAAATAATCATAACTATGTACCTGTAATGAATAAAGATATGAAAATAGTACACAATGTTCTTTAGTGTGTTTTATACAATTCCTCCAGGTGTCACTACTTGGAACCTCTAAGAAAATGAGTTATAGCAAAAATGACATACCTTATTGAATTCTGGCTTATTCTAGTGTGCGAACTTATAGAGCGTGCCCCGCATGGAATATTTTTTGTATGGATCTGTAAATTGTACACAAAATACTAAAGTATGTACTCTAACCAACACATTTGTCCTTAATGAATTTTAATATGTTATGAAGAAGTTATGACGTTTTTACCCGAAACACATGTTTTAGACTAGTTTCAGGACTAGCCACAAACCCTATTTTCCACGGAGTGCAACACCAAAACTACAATGACCCACAAGCTGAAATTCATACCAAAATTACTTGGATATGTTTCCTCAATGGCCTCCCAATTTCACGGTCTGAATCATTCTAGAAAAAAAAATTATTGCAGAAATGGTGAGATGACCTGTAAATAACATACCTTAGAAAGCATCATCAAAATAATTTATCCTCCCTTGAATTTTGGTTTTATTTACTTCATATTCCCTCTGAAATTTGACTTAGATATCCTTTGGTTACCTCAGTCACATGTATATATTCAATATGCTCAAGTGTGATTAAAATGAGAGAGCCTTGCTTTTTATTTATACTTTCATGTAGCTTCCTCAAGGGGTTACCTTTTAACCATCTTAACCCAATTTCCTTATTTTAGGGTTAACCCACTTCTAACCACTTTTCATAATTAGAAAGTTCTACATTTACTTTATTATTTAAATAATCCTCCTTGACTTTGTCACTTCACTTTATTATTTAAATAATCCTCTTTGACTTTGTCACTTCACTTTATTATTTAAATAATCCTCTTTGAATTTGTCACTTCACTTTATTATTTAAATAATCCTATTTGAATTTGTCACTTCAATTTATTATTTAAATAATCCTCTTTGACTTTGTCACTTCACTTTATTATTTAAATAATTTCTTCTTTGCAAGCACTTTGACTTCTTTGACATTTTGGGGCTTCAAGCCAACATATGAGGGTCCTCCAAATTCATAAGGCCATGACTCTCAAACCGTGAGGAGTTATGTGATGTTCCACATACCACCAGAAATGACATGAAATGTACTATCCATATAGAATAGTATTACCTTAAAATATATCAAAATTAATACCATTATACATCAAACAAACTTGGGTCCATTACCCAAACCTAGGTTCGCCAACTTCACATGGCCATAACTCTCTAACCGTGAGGAGTTATGTGATGTTCCACATACCACCAGAAATGGCATGACATGTACTACCCATATAGAATATTATTACCTTCAAATATATTAAAACTCATACCATTATACATCAAACAAACTTGGGTCCATTACCCAAACCTTTGTTCTACCAGAATTCACTACCATACTTTCTCCAAGGGTTGACATCAATCTACAATATCACTCTCCAATGGTTGACATCAATGAAAACCAACAATCTATACCAATTGTCCATCAACCTAAGCCAATTGTCTAACAATATCCCCCTTTGGCATTGATGTCAGCACCAACATTGATGGCAACACTTAGTCATGATAACATTCATGCTTATACTCCTCATCAATGTTTCTATCTCTCCCCCTTTGACATCAATGGAAAAGGGTATCTCCCTTTGGGGTTGATACCCCTGACTGAACTCTCCTTAGGCTACTCCCCCTGTCTACATGCCTTTGTTCTCTCTCTCCAAGCATTTCTATCATGCATCTGATAAATCTCCCCCCTTTTGTCATCAATGGAAAATGTATCTTTCTATCTAGGGCTACTCCCCCTAACTGAATTGTCCTTGGGGATACTCCCCCTGACTGAACTCTTCTTGAAACTAATCTCCCAACCTGAATTGTCCTATTTATGGTGCTTCCTCATATTCATCTAAGACATATAAGATAAGCATTCAAAAACATTCATCTTGGAGTATAAATTTCTCCTAGTCTCTGGCGAAGATACTCAAAGGCTTCTTGTGGAAACGGTTTTGTAAATATGTCTGCCACTTGTTCTTTTTTTCCCATGTATTCAACTATGATGTTTTTCTCTGCAACCTGTTCCTATAGAAAGTGATGCTTTATTGGAATGTTCTTTGTCTTGGAGTGCATCACCAAGTTATTTGAGATATTGATGGCGCTTGTATTATCACAACGTATTGGAATGGGCTCATCATACTTAACTTATATATCTGTCAGAGTTATTTTCATCCATAGAACCTGTGTACAACATGATGTTGTTGTAATATACTCTTCCTCGGATGTATATAAATATACTGATGATTGTTTCTTTCTTAGCCATGATACTAAACACTCACCCAATTAGAACGTTGCTCCACTGGTGCTTCGTCGGTCATCAATGCAACCTGCCCAATCTGCATCTATGTAGGAAATAAGCGATAGATCCTTTCCTTTTGGATACCATAATCCAAACACTTATGTTCCTTTGAGATATTTGAAAATTCTCTTCACTGCTAATACATGTGATTCCTTTGGTGTTGATTTAAATCTTGCCACCTATCCAAATGTTTGCATTACATCTGGTCTGGATGTTGTCACATGTAGTAGGATACCAATCATTGACCTGTATTTCCTCTGATATGTAGACTTTAAATCATCATCTTTGCTCATCTTGTAACTGGTTTACATGGGAGTGATAAATGGTTTGCAATCTTCCATTCCAAACCTCTTTAGCATTTCTCTGATATACTTGGTTTGAGAAATAAAAATTCCTTGGTTTCTTTGACGTATCTGAAGACCCATAAATAAGGATAGTTCTCCAAGTAATGACATTTCAAATTTATTTTGCATGTCCTTTGCAAATTCTGGATTAACCTATCATCAATACTTCCAAAAATAATATCATCAACATAAACTTCAATTAATAAAATATTATCTTGAGTTACCTTGATGTAGAGGTTGTTGTCTGCACTTCCTTTTCTGAACCCTGCCTTCTGTAAATATTTATCCAGTCTAGAGTACCATGCTCTAGGAGCCTATTTTAGACCATAAAAGGCCTTCTTTAATTTACACACATAATCTATGTTCTCTGACAATTGAAATCCTTCTGGTTGTTCAATGTAGACTTCTTCTTCAAGTTCCCCATTTAGAAAAGATGATTTTATGTCCATCTGATACACTTTAATATTTTTGGAGCATGCATAAGCTAAAAACAATCGGATTGCTTCTATTCTAGAAACTGGGGAAAATGTCTCTTCAAAGTCGATTCCTTCAACTTGTGCATATCCTTTACATACCAATCTAGCTTTGTTCCTTGTAACCTATCCATCTTCATTCAATTTATTCCTGTATACCCACATTGTGCTGATCACATTCTTATCCTTTGGTCTTGGAACCAATTCCCAAGTGTCATTTTTCTCTATTTCATCCAATTCTTCATCCATGGCCTTATTCCAAAATTCATCCTTGTTGGCCTCTTCAAAACATGTTGGTTCAATCCTAGATGAGAGTGCTAGGTGTGTTTATTCTGGTGAACAGACACTTCTTCTAGTCTCAAATCCTACATCTTTGTTTATGATAATATGATATGAAGGATGATTCTTCTGTACTCGTTTGCTAGGTGTCTTTGGAGGTACTTGCTGAACTTTCTCTTCTTCTTCTGTCAGATCCTCTTTATCTTCTACTTCTTCTTCGTAAATTTGTTCCATTGATTCATTTTCTTCTTCCTTTAATTCTTGTCTACCTATTTCATCAATTGGTACATTGATTCTTTCCACAACTTTGTTCAATCTCAGGTTTTAACACTTGTATGCTTTCCTTGTACTTGAGTAACTAACAAGTACTCCTTTGTCCACACAAGATTCAAAATTTCCCATTCTGCCATCTTCTCTTTTGATGTAGAAATTGCTTCCAAAAAATCTGAAGTGGTTCACATTTGTTGGTCTTCCTTTCCATAGCTCTTAGGGAGTTTTGTTTGTGTTGTTTCTGAGAATTACTCTGTTTTGAATGTGAACTGTTGTATGCACTACCTGTGTTCAAAATATATATGTCAATTTGGAATCCATTAGCATTGTTCGAGCCATTTCCTATACTGTCATGTTCTTTCTTTCAACAACTCCATTCTGTTGAGGTGTCCTATCAACGAAGAATTGCCTTTTTATTCCATGCCTGTTGCAGTAGTCCGTAAATTCCTTTGAAGAGAACTCTCCTCCATTATTATATCTTGGGCATTTGATATTTGAATCCATTTCATTTTCAACCATTTCCTTGTAGACCTTGAAGTTTTCAAAAGCTTTTGACTTATTCCTATGAAAGCAAACTGCAATCATTTTTGTATAATCATCAACTAATAACATAAAAATTTTCTCACCTTTTAAACCCTTTGTTTTAGTTGGTCCAACTAGATCAATATGCACAATTTTTAGTGGTCTTGTTGTTGAATATTATTTTGATTTAAACCTGGTCTTTGTTTTCTTCCTTGTTGACAATACTTGCATAAAGTGTTGGTTGGTTTCATGATCTGGGGAATTTCTCTAACTTCTTCCCTTTTGTTGACTTTGGCAAGGTTATCAAAATGTATGTGACCCATTATTCTGTGCCATAGCCAACTTTCATCTTCCTTTCCTAGGAAACAATTTTCATTTCCAATTTCATTTAATACATATATGTTGCTTGAAGTTCTCGCAGTTGTTGCAATAAATTTTCTTGAACCTTCTTTTCTTATCTCACACTTTTGTGAATTGAAAGTAACTTTATGACCTTGGTCACACATTTGACTCACACTTAGAAAATTATGTTTCATATCTTCTACTAGTAGAACAGTTTCTGCCTTGGTATTCTTGTTCCCAATTTTGACTGTGCCTTTTCCAATGATTTTAGCTGAATCATCATTTCCGAAAGAGACTGATACATCTCTTTCCTTTCTTAATGTATGAAACATGTCTCTATCATCTATCATGTGTTTTGAACAACCACTGTTAACATACCAACCACGTTTCTTCTGCTTAGCTTGTAAAGCGAGTGTGCATTCTTCATTGCTATACGGATTTTGCTTTCTTATCCATGTCCTTTTTTGAGGTTCTTGTCTATGTCTGTTGTTGTTTTGTTGTGGTTCTATAGGAGGGGATTTCATTCTACAATATTTGTCCATGTGTCCAAAGTTGTTACATTTGTAGCATTCCACTTCAGTTCTCAAAGATTCAAAACTGTTGTAACTTATTCTCTGTGTTTCACTAGGCCTTCTTGGATAACCCTTTTGTGTATGAATTTCAAAGTTGTTTATGTTCATGTTGTTATCTCTGCAATTCATATCTTTATGTCCAAAATTATTACATGGATAGCATAAACCAAAAAATATAGTTTGATACCTGGGAGTTGAAGATCTTCTGAAAGGAGGTACTCTTATGAATCCTTCTTCTTCCTGAGGCCTATATGTTTCTGTTGATCATTGATTCTGAAATCTGAATCTTCTCGGTGGATGAGTGTCCTTGTAATTTCCTTTGTAGACCTTCCTATCCCCTTTGATTGTTTCTGCATATCTTTTTGGATATGTTTCTTGTTCTGTTGTTTTGGAGCTTGATCCCTTTTCTGTCTGATTGTATCCAAGTCCAGACTTGTCATGATGAGGTTTTTGACAACTGATAATGTCATTCAAATCTTTTGAGATGTCTGCATATTTTTCTTTTGAATATCCTTTCTTAATGTGACAATTTTTTCTTCCAAATTTCCAATGTTCCTGTCTCTTCCTTCTAGATGTTCTTTGAGTGCTTCTTCAATTATTTTATCTTCTTCAATTTGAACCTTCAAATTTGTGATCATTTGTTCTAGTTCTCGAATGTCTTCTTTTGTGTCTAGTTCTGCTTGTACTTTCTTATTTTTCTTATTTTCTCTTCTGATAACTTCTATGACACACAAAAATTCTTCTCAGGAGTCAACTTTTGCCTCTTTATATTCTTCTTCAGATTCTTCTTTATCAGAGTCTTCTACTTCCATGAATATAACTCTTTCTATCTCACTGTCATTGACTTCATCTTCATCTAATGATGAGATGTCTTCTTTGGGGCATAAGCTTTTCTTGAAAACTTTCTTTGTGGTTCTTTTTCCTTTATATGTTTGTTTTCTATTTGAGTAACCTTCATCATATCTCTTTTTCTTATCAGGACATTTGTTAGCAAAATTACCAATACCATCACAATTAAAAAAAATCAAAGGAAGATTACCTCTATACCTATCGTTGGTTCCTGTTTTCAATATTCTGACAAAGTTGGTCGCTTCTTCATCATCTTCTGATACGTCATTGTTGCTGCTATGTTCTTTTTATTTTTTCTTTCCCTTTTTCTTTGACCTTTTGGATGCTTTGAAGACTGCTTCTTTTATATATGGATTTTCCTGTTCAGTTCTCATTTCATATGTTGTGAAGATTCCATGTAGTTCGTCCATGCTTATTGATTTTATATCTTCTCTTTATTCTAGTGCTGATATCTTAGGGTCAAATCTCATAGGAAGAGATCTTAGTACCTTTTGAACAATTACAAATTCTTTGATTTCTTCTCCCAATCCCAATATTGCATTTACTATTTCATCGACTCGTAAAAAGTAAGCTGCAATTTTCTCATCTTCCTTCATATTTAGTTGTTTGAACTGACCTCTGCAAGTTTGAAGCTTTGTTGCTTTGACTTGTGAATCTCCTTCATAAATATTTCGAAGTTTGTCCCAAATCTCTTTAGCAAATTTACAATGTGCAACTTTGGTGAATACCAATTCTCCAATACCATTCAGAAGTGCATTTGTGGCTTTGGAATTATTCTGACCGAGTTTCATTGCTTTTTCATTTGTCGGCATACCTGCTGGTGTTGTGCATCCATCTACAATTGATTGCCAAATTTCAAATCCCTGTACCTGTATATATGACTTCATCCTTATGCTACAAAATGCATACTTTTGTCCATCAAATTGTGGTATTCCATTTTTATACATGTTGTTTCACTCCATGATCTACCTTTCAATGGTTAAACTGATTTCTAAAGGAGCCTGCTCTGATCCCAATTGTTGGATTACTGAGAGGGGGGGTGAATTAGTAATAGAGAAATCTAATCCTTTTTAACCATATAATGCAAGTGTTATATCAATGTAACATTATCATCCAATATTTGAAGAGTAAATAAACAATGAACAAATGAACAATCATACACATACATAGTACACCAGTGTTTTTACGTGGAAACCCAAAGCGGGAGAAAACCATATAATGCTTTTTCTTATATGTCTTGAAGATTTACATTCATTGGAAGCACCAACTTCCTTTGTTTTCCAGCTGCAACTGGAAGGAGGCTCCAACCCCCTAGAGTATCAGGCTACAACCTGAGGGAAGCTCCAACTCCCCAATTCTATTGCTACTTCCAGAAGGAGGCGACACCCCCCTATGTTCTCTGACTACAACTAGAAGTTGGTTACAACCACATGTCATGTCCCCATCCAACCGCCCTGACATATAAGTAGAATGATGGAACCACTGTCACACTATCACTGTGATATATATTGTTGTAAACATGTACCAATCAACCTGCACCAAACAACTTGTACCAATAACCTGAACCAAATAACTTGTACCAACAACCTGAACCATGCATCAACTTGTACCTCAACCTGTACCATAAACAAGTGCATCAACCATGCACCAACCTTGTTGAATTTTGGCTTATTCTAGAGAGAGAACTTGTAGAGCATGCCCCACACAGAATATTTGTTGTATGGATCTTAAAAATAATCATCAAAAGAATTTATCCTCCCTTGAATTTAGGCCTTATTTACTTCACCTTCCCTCTGAAATTCGTCTTATATATCCGTTGGTTACCTCAGTCACCTGTAGATATTCAATATGCTCAAGTGTAATTAAAATGAGAGAGCCTTCTTATTTATACTTTCATGTAGCTTCCTCAAGTGGTTACATTTTAAACATCTTAACCCAATTT